>WYDF02282728.1:0-16961 GCA_009867245.2 Adranes taylori | reverse complement strand
TAAGGACTTACTCTATTGTTTAGAGAGTCGTTACGTGACATCTGCCCAAAGAAGAATCTCGTGTATGACGTCATCTTCTTAAAGGTGCTGAAGTTGAGATTCTTTGGAGGCGCACGCTACAAAGCGGGAAAAATATAATAATAAAAAGAACGAAACAAATAATTTGTACCACAATTTAATTTACACAAAGCATTATGATACGAATTTATTTTATTATTACTAGGTAGTTCAACACCTGCACATGATTCTCAAGCAATAATAGCTTCTAGAAAGCAACCTATTACGACACACATACAAGGTACCGCATCCCCGACGTCAACAATGATGAGAATTGGCCAAGATGATGTACCCAGGTAATTTACATTTCTTTGGGCTTAATTTACACGAATCTGTTCATTACAGCTGTCAATCGGGAGGTTGATCTTTCATGTGGACATTGCGTTCAAGATATGTCTCGAGGAGCAAACTTTCTGGAGATAAGCCTACTTACAACCCTAACTTCTTTCGCTGGGAAGTCTTGCCCGTGCTGCTTTTCGACATGGTAATTGTTTCGTTTGTGTCAGGACCTTTAGATCAGTTACAACTTCATAGGAACAGCGTTTCAGCAACATTTATAGTGCGAACTTTTACATGTAACTGCGGATTTGCTTTTCTATTGCTTATCCTTTGCTCCAGTACAGTCCGTTTGGATTGTTGCGCTGAGGTGTGGATTTTTCTTTCCTTTTAGTACAATTTTACGATCTGTATGCATATTGTCTGAATTTTCAAGGCAAAAAAAAAATTTATATTTTATTAAAATTTTATTTTATTTTAAAATTTAATTTGAACCATTCCATTTCAGGTCATCGAAAGTTAACTTTGATATTAATGTGCCAATTACAACTGCATATGATAATGTGGAACAAAACAGTAAAGTTGCTGAGACATCAACTCAGACCAGTCGCCCAATAGTAGTGACAGCCGCTACCAATTTTAGCAGCGTTAGTCAAGTATTTAAATTGACAGTTTTTATACATATTTATATACAGTTTATATATGAATTTATTTCTTTGTTCTATAATATATACAGTACATCCTAGAGACAAAATATTATATAATACATTGACTTAAGGACTGAAGTATAGATTGTTGAACACGTCAGGCAAAATCGGTTTCAGTTATTGCTCAAAATTCCAATTTATATACAGGATTGCTGCAACTCGTACTCTCGTAATTTTCTTTTGAATTCTTTAAGATTGGTAATGGCCTTGATTGCCTGGGGCATCGCGTTATAATATTTTGTGCCCATGTATGTAGGTCCTCTCTGTGTAATAGTTGGTCGTTGAAATAGTATACGTAGTTCCTGTTTTTGCCTTTTCGTTGTAGTGCCCTTTTCGTTTTGTGATTGGCAAACCAATTGATATATAACCATATATTGTTAGAATATTTTCAGATTTGAAATATATTGTAATTATTTGAATAACTTTCATTTGTAGGATAAATATTCTATTGGCTGCTAAGTATGTTGTACCCTAGATACCATAGATAAACTAAATCGTAGTACATTGTTTTTAGTATTGTGGTTGATACAGTCCGTTTTTAATTTTACAGAATAGGTAACATAACCCACTTGTTGCAAGTTTGTTGCTTAATGGTTCAACTTTAATTTGGCATCTTAATTTTTGTTCCAATTGAACACTCAACAGTTTGGGTCATGTTTTCTGTGGGATGCTTGTCCTCCCGTGGCTGATTAAAAAACTTTTGTTGATGGTCATGTTTTTTTGTGTAGAATTGTATTTTTTTCGTTTACTTGTAGTTCGGATGGGTTACACCAGTGGACCATATATTCTATTCGCTGACTCCTCTTTTCTAGCAATTCTACTTCTGTACCCGCGTTTACTAATATGCTTGTATCATCCGAATACATTACGGTAATTGCTGTGTCTATTTCTTCTGAACGATCATTAACCATTATCAGAAAAGTAGAGGACCCAGGAGTGAATCCTGTGGAACCCCGCTTACGACTTCTTTTTTTGTGAGAGTGTGTTACCAATTTTTATTCTTTGAGTTTTGCCTTTTAGGTATGTGCAATCCATTGTAGTAGATTTTTCCTAATGCCTAAGCTTTGCATCTTCTTGAGATGTAAGTCCTGGTTTACACAGTCAAGTGCTTTACTCATGTCGAATAGAATTGCCGTGGTTTTTTGTTTTTCATTTAAGTTCCCAGGTATGCCTACCACAATCTCTTTTATTGCTGTTTTTGCCGATTTCTCTTTCTTGTACCCATGTTGTTGCTTTGTGAGTATGTTATTGTCTTCTAAATATTTATATACTGTGGTCTGCATAGATTTTTTAAAGATTTTGGATATTGGAGACTGCAGTGCAATTTGTCTATAGTTCTGTATCTCATTCTGATCATTATTTTTGGGTATTGATATTATTTTTGAGACTTTTAATGAGTTTGGATAAATTCCTTCTTAGAAAGTGTTATTGATTGCTTGGGCCAGGTATGTGGCTATAGTATCATTAGTGGCTTTTAACACTTTCCCTGGCATTTCATCTATCCCCGATGAGGCATTTTTGACTTCTGTGAATAATTCGCTCTATTTGTTACTCTGTTCCTTGCGCTTTTAGTCGTCAATCGGGTACTATTGATTTTCCTGGTAAAAAATCATTGAATTTGTCTGTCATTTCCTGTTCATTTTCTAAAATAATGTTACCTATTTTTATCCGTACCTTATCGACAAGTTTTGTTGTTCTTTCTTCAGTAACTATGACTCAACAGGTTTTGCTTAGGTTATCGGTTTGTTCAATTCTTTTCTTTCGATTCAATTCTACATATCGTTTAAGCCTATATACAGCTTATATACATATTTTATTTGAAACATTTGAAAATTATTAAATATAGCCCTCTCCCTTCACGTTTCCTTAAATTTGCGACTGGCTCGCTTTAAAAATGTCATTTAAATAAGTGTGTGCATACGCATACTGTGTACTACACATATATTAATATTATATAGTAAATGTTACCAGTTAGGCATTGAGCAGAAATCGCACTAAAGATAGCAAAATATTAAATGCACAGGCGTGAGTCCATGGTAGTAAAATAACATATCTTTGTAAAGGTTTAACTAATAAGATTTATTTTTAATTTAATTATAAAATCATTTTTTTATCTAGAGAAATCGAATTATACTTTTATGCAATTTACAGCATTTTGATCTGAAAATATGTAGGGTCAAATAATTTTATTATATTCAGTAGTTTTATTAATTATTGCCGTATTTAATGGAAATTTATCTGAATGTAATTTAATTTTTAAGAATTTGGAAACTCAAGAGTACAGTCTTAACGCCGCTGATATATTGAGTACTTCACCCGAACTTTCTCAAGCACAGTCTGACGTCCTCATTCCTCCAGAATTTCCAGAAGATACTGGATTCGTACTTGTTAATGGACCTGTTTATGTTCCACGTAATATAATCGCTAATCAAGATAAGAAAGTAAGTATTATATTTCTGACACTTAACCCGTTTAGGATATATAACAGTTTAGGATATAAATTGACGCAAGCGCGTACTTCTTCCAAAGCAAGAAAGTTTTATATAGCTTACTGAATGCACACGTTTCAGGGTCTTGCATCGTTCATATAACTGTTTTCATCTAATTTTAATATATTTGATAGAACGCGACGTTGCCACTTCCAAAGTTCTAACGCGTATCTATTTCAGATGCACGTTTCACATGTACTTTGTTAGCAATGCTTTTGTATTTATTTGCAATATTTTTTTTGTAAAATGAAGCTTTGACTCATTGTGTGTTATTGTTTTTGCCTCGCTTTTCCTACAAAATGGATTTACAATAGGATTTTAAACGTTTTTGTATTGAGAGATACCTTACTTCTCAATTGATACAGAGTTCTTTAGTAGTTCATAAAATTCTTTAAATAGGTCAGAGTTCTTTAAACAGTTCATAAAATATATAAATGGGAAACCGACTGTCATAAATAAGCCGATCAATGTTCAGGAAAACTAAATGGCTCCCTATTACATTTTATTACCAAAATGTATGAGGTATGAGATCGAAACTACGTAGGAAATAAATTCTTGCGAGTATGCTCTTATTATTCTCTCCGAAAGTTGGCTCCGTGTCGACATTTCCGGTAGCGAATTTATTATTCCATCTTATGCAATATACAGACTTGATAGAAATCCTTGCACAAGTGATAAAAGTACAGGCGGTGGTATTTTTATAGCTGTCAAAATGTGCATTAACATCAGTTCATCAAGTGTCAAATAACCAGTGTAGAACATTTGTTTCTGGCCCTGCAATACAAGAAATGACAAGCTGTTATCGCCGGAATATACATCCCACCATCCTCCCCTATTTCTAAATACGAACAACATTGTAACGCAGTCGAAGAGTTATTTCAAAGATTTAATAATTGGAACTTTATTCTTGCCGGCGATTATAATCTTCCGGAGGTTAAGTGGGACAACGATGAGCTTGGAGTCACTATGGATTGCCCGCCAACTTCACCAGCATACCTACTAGGCGAAACATTTTCATATCTAAACTTAAAGCAAGAAAATTTCTTTCCGAACTCCAGAAAAGGATTTTCAGATCTTCTCTTTAGTAACTGTAACTCCATGCATCACTTTAATTAGTGTAGATCTCAATGGTATTAATTTAGTGGATAATTTACCTACATTTGAATGTATTTACAACTCGAAGGCAGCGGATTTTATTAGCATAAATCATTTTATTTCCCTTACAAACTGGGATAGCGTTTTTATGAGACTCCTTATTCCGCCATTAACTTGTATGTACCTATCAAGGAAAAGTCCTCATCCAGTTTTCCGGTGTGGTTCTCTAAAGAATTGATATCGCTTGTCATAAGTAAAAAGGCTGCCCATCAACTACACACCAACTAATATCTATGAAAATTATATTAAATTTTCTCTCCTTCGTGATAAGTGTAAACGCTTATCTAAAGAATACAATGCCAATTATATTCAGAGGGTTAGTCATATCATTAACGAGAATTCCGCGTTATTTTGGCAATTTATAAAGAACAAAATAATACTCTTAGTATGCTTAACTGTATATTTTTAGAATCAGTATCTGCGTCTAATAGAAATGACATCACCAATTTATTTGTATCCTACTTTTCTTCTACGTACAACTGTACCACATGTGTTCCGACCAATTACAACTTTGAACATAATTATCATATCAATTTTCCTCTCCTAACGGAAACTGATGTGCGAAAATAAATTCAAACAAAAATAAATTCATTAACTGACAAATTTGATAGCGATCCTGATGGTATTCCTAATGTGTCCTACAAAAGATGCGCATGCACACTTAGTAAACTATCTGTAAACAATCATCAATTCCCACACTCTTCGTCAGTCTTGTTACTACTCATTTGAATTGGCATTGTAACTAACTCTTCATGCCTGAACAGCACGGTTTTATTGCCGGGTCGGTCTACGATTACTAATTTATTTGAATATAAAACATACCTCCTGAATGCTTTAGAAATAGATTGGAGGTTGTGTTTATATATAGCGACATTTCTAACGGATTCGACAGCGTAAATTATGACCTTCTTTATTCAAATTAGAAAGGCTAGGATTCAACCCGGGCTTAGTGTAGTGGTTTCGTAGTTTCTTGACAGGTCGATCTCAATGAGTTAAAATAGGCAACTATCTCTCCAGAATTTACAGTACTACCTCAGGAGTACCGCACGGTGGCTATAACTCCCCTTTACTTTTCAATTTATTTATAAATGACGTAAGTCATTGGTTTAAATTTTCCAAATTTTTGTCCTTTGCTGATGACATAAAAATATTCTTATGCATCAATTCCGAATTTGACCAAACCAACTTACAATCCGATTTGCATAGATTTATCGAATAGTCCACAGTCAATAATTTGACCCTAAATATAACTAAATGCTTTCATATTTCCTTTTCAAAGAACCAAATTCAAGGCTGTTCCATTATAAACTCAACAATTCCGAGCTCGAAGTCCTAAAGATATTTAAAGATCTCTGCGTTTTATTCGTTGATACATTATTATTTAGAGAACACATCAATTCAACAGTTCTGAAACCGAGAAAAGCATTAGGTTTCATCTTTCGAAATTGTAATGACCTTAGAACTGGAACGTGTACAAAACATTTTTCTCTGTCGTTGCGGTAGGAAGCTGGGCATTTCTTGCAGTGATCATAATTATGACGAAATTAGGAATATTGTGCGCCTTAAGTGTGCTGATTCTTGTTTTGCATTCACGGTATTAAATAACTTAATCGATAGCAATAACTTGCCGAGTAATATAAATTGGAAAGTGCCCCACAGACAGCTTAGGTGTGGAAATGACGTATATTACCATTCGACGAACTACGACCGACACTCATCCCTAACTCGCGCTCTAAGCCTCATCAATGAGCTATAGTGTATAAAAGCATTTAATGTGGCATTACAACAGCTTCTGTCAGGTAAAATTCATATAAATCTTGCTGGCTAATAGTCCCAGCTTTATTAGAAGCATTGACATACTTTCAGTCTTGTCTGCACTCTAGCAAAGCATACCTTGTTTCTTTGTTCTTAGCACATTCTCGTATATATATACGCTCTCACAATATCGTATTTATTTCGCTCCACGTCTTCATGTGTATGTTCTATTATTTGTTTCGGATTTGCTATGCTATGGGTAAACTGCAAATAAACAAAGTATGCATCTTTTATCCCCAGCTGCGTTCATTATTTTTGCTTGTAGTTTACTATTTCTTGCATGTTCTTATATATTTATGTTCTATTGTATGTATTATTGTATCTATTATGTTTATATCTGTATGTGTTGTAATCTTTTTTGTAAATAAATAAAATAAATATGTAGTTTGGGAGTAGTTTTACATTGGAAAAAAGTATTATTTTAGATATACATTTGATAATAATAAAATATATCAATAATAAAATTTTTAGAAACAGTTGAAATATTTTGAACTATTTTTAAATTGCTCTCTAAGGTCTTATCATCCAGCAAAACTACAAATTAATTACAGGTTTCATCTTATCGTGTGTGGACTGATTCATCTTATCTACTGATTCAGTATGTGATTTTTATACCTTTACGACAAAAGCATAAAAACCACACACTAAATCACTCACTTGGCTACTGACAAATCGGAGATAACATGAAA
Organism: Adranes taylori; assembly: GCA_009867245.2. Taxonomy (NCBI): domain Eukaryota; kingdom Metazoa; phylum Arthropoda; class Insecta; order Coleoptera; family Staphylinidae; genus Adranes; species Adranes taylori. Next base: position 9,773 of record WYDF02282728.1, on the reverse strand, counting down.
CCTGTAATTAATTAGTAGCTGTGCTGGGTGAATGAGCTACAGATACTCTAAAATAATATACAGCACAATAAATACTATAACACTTGTCAACGTAACAACACACATGACAGCATTCAACAGAAAAACAATATTCAACATGACTTAAATAGTAATCCAGTATCCCCAATTACATTTTTAAAATTTATGAAGCCCACTTAGGTTATGTAACAAATTCTTATAATGGCGTAACAATATTAGATACGGAAAAAGTTATAGGAGCAAATATTTTACGTTTTATTAGATTTCTTAACTGAGACCAAAAACTACCACTATTACCGCAATACACCTCTGACACAATGCATTTCTTGTATTTTTTACATCTATGATTTATAATTTCTTACAGCTATTAAATCCTATGTTACAACAATATATTACGTCTCAACAAACAAACAAATCATATGCAGCATCGGCTATGTTGCCAGAATTCCAACCAATACCAACGACGCCACGCTCTATTCACACACCGAGAACACCGCCTGTTAGTCTTAAAACCATTGTTAAACCAAGAGATGTAGAGTATGTATCAACTGGATTGCCACCGTTCGGAGCTCCGTGTGGAAGATCTTGTTATGGTTCAAGTAATATAAAATCGTAAGAATTTATTATCGTGTTTTACATTGTAATGTTCAAAATGCAGGTCGAGACTAGTGCCAATACGAGGACAATGTATATTTGTTATTTATTTTGTATATTTTATTTATACTTCCTTACCTGTTAACAAGTTTACTTGAATTTTTAATATTTAAAATTTATTGGAAAATTAATAAATCGTACATTAAGTGTATGTAATAAGTAGCTAAACCTTTCAACGTTTCTTAAAAAATTACTCTTTCAGTGCATTTCTGCGCGTCATACTCGACATAATAACTTTGTTCGCGGACAAATTTTTGAACCAATTCAGAACAAGTACTGAATTAATTTAGAATTGGGTTATGTGCATGTGTGGTTCAGTTCTAGTTCAAGATTTATTTTCTCCGCGAACAGTTCAATTTTTTGCTTGTCAATTTCTGATCTTACTTTTTCTGTTATGCTGTAGTTCATTGGTAATTTAAAATTTAGTAGAAAGATGCAAGATGGAGATAAACGGTTGCCTTATATGCTAATTTAAATTTACATTATCTGTATTTTTAGAAGTGTTGACAAATGGTGAAACCGTACTTTTTAATCAAAAGTCATAATTCGTATAATACACAAAGTTTACAACTAACCTCAATATAAATTAAATTAACCGTATACATATATTCAGTGAAAATTTGTCAGTCTGTTTATGTGTAATGTAAGAACGTGGAAATCCTTAGAACTAATTCCGAATGAATAATGAACTGAATTAGTATGATTTGCGAACATGAAATTATTGCTGATAATTCAGAATTTTTTGTACCGCGAATGCCTAGAATCCTTGAACTGGTTCGGAATTGTTACCGCGAACAAAGCTTATAAATAAGCTAGATTTAGTCAAAATCATTGGGGCATTGAGATATGTTTCTTGTTAAAAGTGTTGCTAATAAAATTTAAGTGAACAAATTAACAACGTTGCACACAAATCAAATCAAGTTATAACAATTATATTAAAGGTCAAGCATAATATGTTAACCGGCTATTATATAATATTACATAATTTATAGTTATAGACTAATATTTGAGTTAAAAATATTCACATACCTAAAACTGTTGTTATATTTCTAAAATATAGGCCTGAGTTCACTCCTTCATGCTATTGCGGTATCAGAGGTGTGCATGATTTACCTCCATTCCAGAGCATGTCGCAGCCTCAACCGTATTTAGAAGATATAACCAAATACCGTGAATTTTGTTGCAGGTAAGTTAATTATAAAAATTTTTAATTAAAATTGCTTGAAAAATTTTGCAAAATACTGCTTATTATTGCAACATAGCATAGAGAAGGACTTTCTAATTCACAAGAAAATTATTGCACTTCTACTATGTCCCGATGTTTCGACAAGAACTTGAGTTTTAAATCGCTCGCCATGCATGAATGACTTTCTATTGAAAATTTGATCAAGAAATTTGAGAGGAGTTTCCACTGGAAGATGAAAGCCGTTATCGCCTCAAAAGACCGACTGAAAACATCTCAGCTCTCAGTGTCAGTGTCGCAGAACATCAAATACCTCCATCTCGCGTAGTGTCCAGGAATTGACATTCACCGCATCACTCTTCATTTCACTAATAATTTTGTAACAGAGACCATGCTAATGATTCGATTTGAGATTCGAATCCTTGCTTTCCCCTTCTCCCCTTCCTTCATTACACACATGTATACCTTCTTCACAATTCTTTTCCTATCTTGCATATTTAATCATCTTTTTCACCCCTCTTATCTAACATTTATACATACTCATTTCCTGCAACTCATTTGGCGTCGATTTATCTACTTCTAAAATTCTCCAAATATTTTATTGTAAATCTTTCAATTTCCTCCCATTCTCTCACCGTCCATACTTCGGCCACATACATAACCATACTTTCCACACATATCTCACACAATTCTCACTCTCATCTTCACCGAATCTCCAAATTTGGCTTTCTTTAGATTACCAAGTCTTTCAGCCGTTATCCTCCCTTTTTTCACTATCATTTTCACATGCTCTCTTGCACTCCCTGTTCTACACAACATACATCCCAAATTATTAAAACTTTTTCACACAATCTATCACCCTTCAATCTATTTCAAATATAACTTTCTCTCCTTTCTTGCAAACCATCATTTTCATTTTTTCCATATTCACCACCAAACCTGTCTTCTTCATATATCTATTCACCCTATCTATCATCTCATTCATTTCTTTTCTACACCAGCCGTACATACTATGTCATCCGCATACCCAATTCCCACCTCCACTTCCCCCTCTTTCCCCATTAATTCCTCTTAGCACTTTCCCGCCCAAAACTTTCACTTTACCCGCTCCCCGTTATTCCATTTTCCTTCTCTGACTCTGTGCCTTAGATATCTCCATATTTCTCTCTCTCTGACATCCATTTATAATATACCTCTCTTCCCCCTCCTTATCTACCCTGCTTCTCCTCCCTTTCTCCATCCAACTCTTTTTTACCCTCGCATACTCTTCCCACTCCTTCCCACCTTTCCTCACGTTTCATAACATTTCCCTCACCTTTCTTTTTTACTTTCAACCATTTATTACTTATTACAACCATTTCACTTCTTTGCCTCTCGGACTCTGCCTCTTCTAACACGTATATTCTCTTCTCTAACTGTTCCTTTTCTAACTTCCACTCTCTTTCTTTCTCCAATACCATCCTTTTCCCTTCTTCGTTCTCAGTTCTTATTTCCTTCATTATCATTCCCATCTTCTTCAACAACTCCTTTTCAAAACTTGACATCTCCTCTCCCATTTCCAAACCTTCCCCACTCTCTTAAAATTTCTTTCTTTTTAGAGTCTCATTACTTCCAAAACTGTTCTTTCTATGCACATACCTATCCATAATCCCATTTTGTTCTTTCTTATCAATTGTATTTATCTTCTGTACTGTTTTTTATTGAGATCCCTTTACTTTTCTTATTTTCGAATATTCCTGTACAATCCCTTGAAATAAGACGTAGTTGACTAATCGACTTTTTTGCCGACCTCTACCTTCTTCTCGCCCCCCCCCCTCCCCGCCCCCCTCGTAGGTCAATTCTTCCATTCGCACTTTTCGACCTTTCAATAGTTGCACCAGATATTAATTTAACTAATTTATTTTTAATTTTTTTAGCACGCCCAAACTATTTAATACGTTATACGGTATCCCAGCGCGCGCGAACCTAAGAAGTAGGGGTACTCTTATATTTGTCGTTTATACTTCTTTACCCAAGCACATGCTATTTATTTTCCATCTTACTCTCTCCACATGTAGCGTTGTGTTTCAGTGTTACACAACTATTAATATCCAGCCCACTGCTATCTCACCTCTGCGGGATATCAACTATATTTTATTTATTAACTAGCGGACCCGGCAAACGTTGTTTTTTAAAATAGTATGTAATTGTTATGTTTTGGTTTTGATTATTTATTCAAACGCTCAGATATTGTATCGTAAACATTCTAATTTATTATACAAGTTATCATTATAGTACGTCATTATCACACCCAAAAAACGTCCTTCTTTTTCTTTTTGATCACCTCGCTTCCTTCATCACAAGTTTGTTCACACTATCCTACATCTCCCTTCTTTTAGAAATTTAGTAATATACGTATTATTTATCGAAATTTGATTTTCTCACCCTTCCACTTTTCCTTCTCATTTCTTCCTGACTGTGCTCCTCTGGCAAGGGTTGCAAAAACTTTCTATTTCTACTTATTCACATCTACCTCCTTAACCTTGGTTCTTCGCTACTCCCTACCACTCTACCTTCTTTCTCTTTTCCATATATACACACTCTAATGTGTGTTTAGTGGTCGCAATTCCCTTGCTTTGTACCTTTTGTCCGAATTTATTTTTGTCCTCTCCTTATCCTCCGTCATTTTTTGTAATATTGTTCTGTGGTTTGGCAGTTTTGGCTTTAATGTCTGTTCTTTATAGGCGAGTAATCCTAACCACGGATCATTACATTTCTTGTAAATTCTTTTAATTAGATTTACTGCACTTTCTGCTAATCCATTCGACTGTGCATAATGACTACTTGTCCTACTCTCAATATTATTTTTCCTGCAAAATTGTCTGTACTCATAATTGGTAAAACATGGTCCATTATACGATCGTATTACGACTGCGATTCCGTAATGTGCGAAAATATCTTACAATTTCTTTACTAAATCTATTCCTCTCGTTCTTTTCAATAGTTTGACTTCTGGATATCTACTATAATAATCCAAATAACTTGACCAAATAACTTTGAACATTTAATTGACAAAAGTCGGTTTTATCATTTTCCAGTATATAGCTGGAATTTTAAAATTTATTAGTGATTCTTTCTCTTCGTTTTTGTTTTTCAAACACTGCTCACAATTATTATTCAATATTAGGCTACCATATGATCCGTTTGGCTCATAGTTTTGATTTGTTTAACCCGAAATGTCTTTCATGTATATTCTACAGATATTTCTTTCTTAGGCTTTTTGGTACTATCAGTTTGTCCTTATATAGTAATACTTTGTTGGAAATTTTTATTTCCTCCCTGTGTTTGAAATATTGGGCTATTTCTAAGTCATTTTTATTTTTCTGAATCGGCCAGCCATTTAAGACATATTTTGTAACTGTTTTTAAGCTTTCATCTTTCTATTGGCCTTCTTGTATTTCTTTGTGCTTATGTTTCCAATATCTCTTTTTAATTTTTATTCTTCTTTTAATGGTTCTCTTGATAAAGCATCTGGTATGAAAAACTCCTTTCGTGGAACATACTCAATTTCATAATTAAATTTTGCCAATCTCATCCTTAACCTTTGTAATCTATTGGGTAATTTATCTATTTCTTTTGTTTTTTTTAGATCGTTACCAGTGGTTTATGGTCTGTTATTATCATGATTTTTTTCCCAAATATAAACTGCTCAATCCTTTCACACGCCCACGTGATTGCCACTGCTTCCTTTGCTATATGTGTGTATCTTTTTTCTGCCTCGCTGAACGTTTTAGAGCAATAACATACTGCTTTTCACAACCCATCATCCTGTTTCTGCTCCAGAACACTTCCTGCTCCAAATGCCGAAGCGTCAACTGAAATTCTTGTGTCTGCTCTCGTACTATACTTGACAAAGATTGGTTTTTGACTGATTTCTTTTTTCAAGTCCTCAAGGGTTTTTTGTGTATTTCATTCGATGTAAATATTGTGCTCTTTCTTAATAATTCTCGTAGTGGTTTAGATTTTTCTGAGAAGTTTGGTATGAAATTTGATAAGTAATTTATTACTCCTAACAACCTTGTTAATTCTTTGGTGCCTCATAATTAATAATTGCTTTGATGTAACTATCATATGTTGTTACTATATATCCTAGAAACTGTATTTCATCTTTTCCAAATTCATATTTTTCTTTGAGAGTTATGCCTTGATCGTGTAATTTTTTTGACATCTTTTCTAACATTTGATTCATGTTCCGTCTCGTTTTGTTCTATTATAACTATATCGTCCACATGGCATACCACCCCTTTCATTTCTGCCTGATTTATTGTTCTGGTAATAAATAACATTGTGGAATATTTCTGGACCACTTGAAATTCCGAACGGTAGTCTTGTATATTTGAATCGGCCAAATGGTGTGATGAACGTCGTAATCTTTTGTGATTCTTCTGATAACGAGAGCTGTCAAAGTCTTGAACAGAAGTCTATTTTCGTAAATAGTTTGGCCTCTTGTTGAATCTTTACTAACGATTCTTCAACCGATGGGAGTTGAAATTTTTCTCTTTCCACATATTTATTGAGTTCCGTATAGTCTGTGCAAATTCGTATACCTCCGTTTGGCTTTCGTGGTAGCACTATTGGTGCACACCATTCCGTTGGTTCTCCTATTTCTATAATAATACCACGTTCTTTGATTTTTATTAATTCTAACCTTACTTTCTCTATTAGTGGTAATGGAATTCTTCTGGTTTCACGTTGAATATGCGCTTTGTTTGACATACTCTGGCATAATTACTTATCCTGTTGCATTTTAGACATCGTATATTACGTCCCACGGATGTTTTTCTTTAAATCCACATTTTCCGCATCTCTACTTATTATACCCTTTATGTCTGTTTACCTTTTTTAATTCCCCTTTTTGTTTGGTTCCTGTATACTTTTGTGCTAACTTTTCGTTACTGTTTTTAACTCACTCTCTATTTTCCCATCTCCTTGATTTTCTGTACGAATTTCATTACTATATTTCTTTATATTTTCTGATTGTATAATTCTATCAATTACCTTTTGCAATGTACTTTTTCGTCCATGTGTAATGTTTGGGATAATTTTTCGTGGCGTATCCTTGCTAACAATCTATCTCTTATGAATTCTTCTTCTAATGCTTGATATTTGCATCTTTTTGCTAAAACTTTCACTGCTGTTATATATTCCGACGTCAGAATATATAACATATATAGAATATATTTCTGGCGTCTTTTGCTAAATTTGGCCACCTCATATATAACATTTACTTTATGTACGTACTTATTGTAAAAAGAGTACAATTTCTTCGTATGAGTTAAAATCAGTTTCCTTTTTGTTTACTGCCGCTAACCATTCATCCACTCCATTTTCCATCTGTAATTATAAGTCTTTAAGACACGTGGCTCGCAAGTGTGGCACATACCAAATAATGGTTCAAAGTCGTGAACATGTTCGTTTAATGCCCCAGAAATAAAAATAAAATTATGCTACATCATATGTTTTTACAACATACAAATGCTAGTTTAGCTCATATAAGCGACTAATATAAAAGTTTCCATTGAAGAAATATTACGAAAGTATGCTTTTTTCAAAAATGAATCAAACTTATCTAAACATTGCTGTTATTAAACATTTTAGATTTTATCAATTGACGAATAGATTAATCGGGAACAAAGTCGTATATTGTAGTATTTTTCGCGTGTTCTCCAAATGTGAGAAATATGCATCTAAAGTAACATGACTTTATTTTGTTTTTGCGATAGTAGTGAATATCCGTCCCTTGCATGAATAGACATAAGGGCGTATAACACGTGCAAATTGTACAATAGCAATAACATAATAAGTAAGGCACCTCAACTCTTTGGTCCCCGTTGTTTGAGTTTCAAACTATACCAAATTAATTATAGTACATTAATTATACTAGACTTGAGCATTTATAAATTTCCAATGATATACCTAATGTAACAGCAGGATTTTCAAGTGAAATGAATACGAGGATCGGACTTTAGGTTAATATTAAAAGTAATTAAAAGTAAATTGTTGTTTTAAACATTGTAAAATCTTTTTATAAAAAATTGTTTAAATTAGTTTGACATATCACTGATGAGACGTTACTTTTTGTTTATAGATACGAGTATGATGTAACTCCACAGCGTGATATAAATGCGAATGTAGCGGGTCCTCCAGGTCCAACACGTCCTCCAGGTTCATCAACAGCTCCTCCTGTTGATTTGTTATTAGGCGATCGTTACAATGTAGCTACTACCACACCGAACAAGAAATATTTTTGTTATGATACCATGAAGCCATCGCAAAGTGATAATTTAGCTAAATTTTATCCGTCTACCGCAACACAAGTAAATAAATAAATTTTTTTTATCGAACGCAAAGGCCACTCGAGTAATTTATTCCCATGCAATTGTTCAAGAAGCATGATTCATGTAGTCATAAGGGCATGTAACTATTGACTTGAGAGTATTTTAGCATGTATCTAAGAGTTCGAACGAAATGTCAATGTGATTCCAACAAATATTCGGAACATCGAGACGTAGCCTAAGATTAGAAGTTTTGGAAAGCGCTTCAATTATTTTGACGGTAACTGCCAATCAATCAAAACCTTTACTGGCATAAAAATTATTTACAATTCATTGCAATTAAAGAAAGAAATAGTGTTTGTTCACCTTAAATAGTATTAAAAATAAAAAATTTAATTTTATAGTTAAATTTTTTATTTATATAAACTAAACTCCGAAGGCTTTTCCCTTACCTCATCTATTCCTCCACATACGCTTCCCCCTCTTTGATTTGTACCTTATCCCCCATAATTTTCTTACTTAACGCATTCCTTTCCATTATCTCATCTCATTCCTTACACACATCTCCCCTGCACTATTCATCATTTTTCCTTCTTTCTCTCCTCTATGCTGTCCATCTCCTTTCATTTGCCTCTTCATCGTCTATTTACTTTTTTATTTATTTCATACCATACTCTTTTCATTAATTCCAATCCTTTTCCTTACTATCCTGAACTTATCTTCTAGTTTTCCCCAAACTCCATTTCCTTCTCACTCCACACTATCCCATCACATTATTTTATTCAATGATTCCATTTTTCTTCTTTCTTTCCACATATCCTATACATTATATCTGGTTCTTCTTTCAACTATTATTTATTTCTCCTCTCCTCATTTCCAGATCTAAACCTTGCAATCGTTCTTTTGTCCTCGCAATCTCAAACCTGATAATAAATATTTAGCCTTCTTATTCAAACTCTTCTTCCCTAATCCACATATACCTACTATTATACCTACTTTCACCTATCTTACTATCTCTCTCAAGCCTCTCTACATCCCTCATTCTTTGCATAATATTATTCACCGCTTCGCTCCTATCCATCATCTTCTGCCACCATCTTTACTTCGACCATCCAATCCTTCTATTCATATTTGTTCTACACCTAATCCATTCGTTCTCACTTCTATCATTCCCTCCTATGAGCATTCTTTCCAAGTATACTTGTGTGACTAACCTACTCCCTTCGTCCTTCAATACCTTCTCCCCAAATTTAACCATTCGTTTCACTCCGCTTATCCAGCATTTAAATTTTCCAACCTCCTGCATGACTAGCTCATTCTTAGTATTCCTCTCCAAACCTAGCATCCTTCTCAAACATCCCACCGGTACTCTTTCCATCTTTTCTCTTTCTTCCATCACACATGCTTCTGCTCCATACATAATAATAATAATAATACTATTCACGCATAACTCCATAATATTCGTCCTCATTCTCACTCAAACTTTCTTTCCCATACCATCCTGATTCTCTCCATAACTCACTTTGCCTTCGTTGTTATCATTTCTATATGTTCTTTGTGTGACCCATTTTGCGCTAATATAAAACCTAAATATTTGTAAATTT
>WYDF02282727.1:0-30693 GCA_009867245.2 Adranes taylori | reverse complement strand
ATAAAAAAAATAAATTCTCTTCAATCATGTCGTTGTTCAGGAAAAGACGTATACATATATATATATATATATAAGTATCGAAAGCCTTCCAGACAGACGGACAAACAGACAGATGGACAGACAGACGGACAAAGCTAGACGTTTATATATAAGTATATTTATCAAAATACATCATAAATTCCTTTTCGGTACTCAAGGATCCAACGAAAATAATTTTTCAAAAATATTTATCAAAAAACAAAAAATATCTATGTACAATCTGTTAATAACAGAATCCTTTTCGCCGTAGAAGACACAAAAAAACAAGATGGATTTTTTAAAGAATCTATAGCAGTGTGATCCAACACGCGGACCGCATGCGGCATTCTTATGCATTTTGTTGCCACTTTTCCTTCTTCCTTCTTACTGGATAAAAAATATAAAAAAATATAAACCATAAACTTACAGAGAAAAGAATATATACCTAAGCAGAAAGAATATAATGAAAGATTTGATAAATATCGTATATCCTTCTTACTGCTTTAAGTTTAAATAACTGCTGGCAACGCTACTCATCAGATGGTAGCTTCTTACATTCACAGCACCTTACAATCTTCATTTCTCCCATAATGGCCACCACGATCACTCTTCGACCGTTACAACTCGTGACGGCATGCTTCGATTTTCACTTTCATTCAGTACTACCTAAAATAGCGGAATTAAAGAAACGGCGTGATGAAGATATGAAACGACAATTTCAGTCCAAGTGGCAGGAATGTTACTTTTTAGTTGAATATAATAAAAAACCACATTGTGTTATCTGTTCTCGAATCTTAAGTCTGTGGAAGGAGTAAATGTGAGTAAATAGACACTATACCAGCTTGCGGAAATCGAAATTCGACCAATACCAGGGAAGTTGTCACGACTAATATCAGGAGTTGTTTGTTTAATGATTTGAATCTAAAACTAACTAGACCGGAAAATATCTTCCAGCAAGCATCACACACTGCTGGTTTGAAGGCATGTTATGAGGTATGTTTAGAGCTAGCTAAAAGTAAAAAGGCTAATAGGGATGAGCTCATTAAAAGATGTGTTGTAAAAATGGCATCTTCTCAGTGATAACATGATGGCTAAAAAGTTTGAAACAGTATCCTTGTCTCATCATACAGTAAGTAGAAGAATTAATTATATGGGTAGTGAAGTTTCAAGTACTCTCAAGGGCATTTTGGAAAAATGTGAATTTTACTCTAGCTCTAGATAAGAGCACATATACAGCTTACACATCCAGATCCTTATCTTTGTTAGAACAATAAACGAAAAATTTGAAATTCTTGATGAACAGTTGGAATTAAAATCCATACATATTCTACGCACTGGATAACGTTATTTCTAAATATGGGGGTTTTGGGAAGTGCTGTGGTATTGCAACAGATGGAGCTAAAGTAATGGTTGGTCATAGAACTAGGTTAGTTGGACTGTGTAAAGTAAACGGCATACATTGGTTGTTTTTCTACTGCATTATCCACCAGGAGGCTCTCTGTGAAAAAATTATAAGGCTCACTGAGACAACAAAAACTGTTGTAAATACTGTAAATTTAATAAGAGAAACAATGAAGCCCAGAGGCACAAAGCATTTGTTGCATTCCTGGACAATTTGGAAGCTGAGTTTGGAGATATTTCATTGTACTGTAAAGTGCGAAAATTGCTAAGGTGCTGGAAATTGCCTGCAACACTTGTTTTTTTGCTTCAGGAATAATATTCTTCCTTTTCTCAAAAACGAAAACATTGGGCATGAGTAGCAAGAAAAACTGGAAGAATGTTACTCTCGAGTTTTTAAATAATTTTCCTTTCCTGACAGATTAAATATTCCATCTAAATGTTTTAAACCTGAAACTACAAGGCAGAAAACAAAATGTCTCCCAGCTTTATGGGCATATTGATGACTTCCGTAAGAAACTTGATGTAATGCAAATTGTACAGAAGACAAATAATATAGCAAATAATCCCATTTTGTCAGCAGCTGAAAGAAGAAGGAGAAGAAAAGGATACAAATTTTTGTATGTTTCATGAAATAATAATTGATATCAAGAAAGACTTCCAGGATGTTGACTCCCTAAACCCAAAACTTGCACTCTTCAAGAACCTCATGGGAATTGACGTGAATGAGGTGCCATGCGATGTTCAAATGGAAATTTATGATCTTCAGGCAGACTCATTCTACCAAGAAGTGTGGTGTCCTTGAACATTTCTGTTAACATATTACTAAATAATGTTTCCCCAAACTGCTTAAATTCTCTCTGCATATATTATCTCTGTTTGACAGTACGAAAACGATTTTGTGAGTTGTTTTCTAGGAGAACCAAATGCATTTACCTCACAAAATTGTTTCTTGTACAAAAAAGATTATGTAACGTATTTTCCAGGAATATGGTCAGAATTTCGAAAGAGGTTTTGAGGATTTATGTAGAAAATACCTCACCAAATCTTTATTTGTTCGAAACAAGATTTTGTGACGTGTTTTCCAGGAAAACCAAATGGATTTATCTCACAAAATTGTTTCCTGCACAAAAAAGATTTTGTAACGTATTTTCCAGAAATATCCTCGGAATTTCGAAAGAGAAGTTCTGAGGATTTTTCTAGAAAATACCTCACCAAATCGTTATTTGCACGAAAAAACATTTTGTGAGGTGTTTTCCAGGAAAACCAAATAGATTTACCTCACAAAATTGTTTCTTGTATAAAAAAGATTTTGTAACGTATTTTCCAGGAATATCCTGAGAATTTTGAAAGAGACTCTCGGTTTTTGTACGAAAAAAGGTTTTGTGAAAAAGAGAAGTTCTGAGGATTTATCTAGAAAATACCTCACCAAATTTTTATTTGTACGAAAAAAGATTTTGTGAAGTGTTTTCCAGGAAACCCAAATGGATTTAACTCACAAAATTGTTTCTTGTATAAAAAAGATTTTGTAACGTATTTTTCAGGAATATCCTCAAAATTTCGAAAGGGAATCAATTACTCTCGGTATTTGTACGAAAAAAGATTTTGTGAGATGTTCTCCAGGATAACCAAATGGATTTACTTCACAAAATTGTTTCTTGTACAAAAAAGATTATGTAACGTATTTTCCAGGAATATCGTCAGAATTTCGAAAGAGAATCAATTACTCTGGGTTTTGTACGAAAAAAGATTTTGTGAAAAAGAGAAGTTCTGAGGATTTTTCTAGACAATACCTAACCAAATTTTTATTTGTACGAAATAAGATTTTGTGAGGTGTTTTCCAGGATAACCAAATGGATTTATCTCACAAAATTGTTTCCTGCACAAAAAAGATTTTGTAACGTATTTTCCAGAAATATCCTCGGAATTTCGAAAGAGAAGTTCTGAGGATTTTTCTAGAAAATACCTCACCAAATCGTTATTTGCACGAAAAAACATTTTGTGAGGTGTTTTCCAGGAAAACCAAATAGATTTACCTCACAAAATTGTTTCTTGTATAAAAAAGATTTTGTAACGTATTTTCCAGGAATATCCTGAGAATTTTGAAAGAGACTCTCGGTTTTTGTACGAAAAAAGGTTTTGTGAAAAAGAGAAGTTCTGAGGATTTATCTAGAAAATACCTCACCAAATTTTTATTTGTACGAAAAAAGATTTTGTGAAGTGTTTTCCAGGAAACCCAAATGGATTTAACTCACAAAATTGTTTCTTGTATAAAAAAGATTTTGTAACGTATTTTTCAGGAATATCCTCAAAATTTCGAAAGGGAATCAATTACTCTCGGTATTTGTACGAAAAAAGATTTTGTGAGATGTTCTCCAGGATAACCAAATGGATTTACTTCACAAAATTGTTTCTTGTACAAAAAAGATTATGTAACGTATTTTCCAGGAATATCGTCAGAATTTCGAAAGAGAATCAATTACTCTGGGTTTTGTACGAAAAAAGATTTTGTGAAAAAGAGAAGTTCTGAGGATTTTTCTAGACAATACCTAACCAAATTTTTATTTGTACGAAATAAGATTTTGTGAGGTGTTTTCCAGGATAACCAAATGGATTTACCTCAGAAAATTGTTTCTTGTATAAAAAAGATTTAGTAACCTATTTTTCAGGAATATCCTCAAAAGTTTGAAAGCGATTCAATTACTCTCGGTATTTGTCCGAGAAAAGATTTTGTGAGGTGTTTTCCAGTATAACCAAATGGATTTACTTCACAAAATTGTTTCCTGTAGAAAATAGATTTTGTAACGTATTTTATCCTCTGAATTTCGAAAGAGAAGTTCTAAGGATTTTTCTAGAAAATACTTCACCAAATCTTTATTTGTACGAAAAAATATGTTGTGAAAAAATATTTTGTTTTCCAGTAAAACCAAATGGATTTACCTCACAAAATTGTTTCTTGTTAAAAAAGATTTTGTAGCATATTTTCCAGGAATATCCTCAGAATTTTGAAACAGAATCAATTACTTTCGGTATCGTCACAACAAATTGTTAACTATACATTTTAGCGATATATTTTAGCGATTTTTCTAGTTTTTCAAAATTGATATTGATATACGTTAGAAAATCTAGCAATGCTCATTATGATATTTTACGTGGATTTAAAAATCTAAATAATGCAGAACTATTTTGATAATTTTGTTGCAATTTTTTTACAAATATAACTCATAAATCTTAATTGTCGAAGATTTTTCGTTTATGGAAAATTGTAATTGAAATGTTTATTAACATGCAAAATATTTAACTATTTGTTTCTCACTAAATGTTAATTGCGCTATAACGATTATCTGATAACAAATTTCTGTTATATTATGTTATCAGTAACTTACTGTAGCTACTAAAACACTGATAATTATATACCGTTTGGACTATGATAAAATTGTTTTTTGTAGTTTTAAATATTTTTTAACGTTTTTATTTTCTAATTCATAGTAATTTACTTATATATTAACTTCATCAAGTAGATATTCTAAATTGCAATATGGAATAATTATCATTACATTACATTGAATTTGACAAATACATTAGTTAAATTATTTATTATTTTTCAGTTGAAAAAATGTTGTACCTAAAATGCCAAACCCATTCTAAATGTAAAAGCTCCCTCAATCACTTTTTTATAGCTGAGATAACAAAGTTAAATCTGAAAGATGTTACGAAGATGGTGGTGATGAAACATTTTAAGGAAGCAGTGAAATATGTTTTGGCGACTGTGGTCGGGCCGACTGAAGCAAATCTGGTGGAGCCATCTACATTTCCCCAAGAGCTACAAAATAACGTAGAACAGGTCAACTATTCTTTTCTAGATTGTGGGTGCAAATATTTCGGAAAGATTTAAATTCTCAAATTAGTTACTTTCAATTAGTATGTTAGTTCTGAAATACATTGAAATCATAATTTTAATTAATTTTTCCCAAATTATTTGAATATGAGGGAGGAGAATAGGGAAAGAGATGAGAAGCGCGGGATGAGTGGAAATGGTACGGACGAGAATGAGGAGGATATAAAGGAAGAGGAAGTATTAGAGGAAATAAGGAGTATGGACAAGTGCGACAGGCTCTGAAAGAATTCGAAGTGAAGTTTGGGGATTTCTAAATAAAAATTCATGGACGTGTTCGCCACCCTATCTTTCATATACTGGGAGTCCTATTTTTTGTTATATCTTGCATGAAACAAAAGTTGAACCTTTTAGTTTTGACCGTCTATTAAATGTAATTAGCACACTAGTCTAACCTATGCATCACCTACCCATGAATCCCCCAGGCCCCATATTTTTTTAATGTTGCTGTGGCCTAGGGCCGCTCTTGACACACATTTTCCCTACAGTACGGACAGCTGCGCTGTCTGGTTGGACATGACCTACGACCCCTCTTGACTCTCGTCTCGACTAATTTCTAAAAGAGTAATCTGGCGTGCGAAGCACTTGGTCTTATGAATTTGTCCCTTTTGGCGCGGTCTGCTGCCATTGAGGTCCGCTAACACTGTAAAATTGATGTACCGGGGTCTTGAACTAGCTCCACAACTTTTATTACTTTCAATCGAACCGAGATATTTAATGTAGTGCAATAGTCGAACTCAAGTAAATGGATCGCAAAGTTTACAAAACAAAGAACAGTTTGTATATATGTTAAAATGTAATTAAAAAAAAAATTTCTAATAAAATTGAACGAGCTTTTGGTAGGTTATATAATAAAGTGTATTCACTTGTCCTATCTTTTATAGTTCCTGAAATATTTCAAACAGTGTGTAAAAATTTAAATGTGGCAACGTCACGCTCGATACCACCTGGCACTACTTTCATTCGACGCATAATAGAATATACTATATGCGTGCGAAATTTCAAATTTTTTCGTCTTCTAATTTTAAAACTGAATTTCTCAATAAAATAATCATTTTGAACTCCTCTTAAAATTATAATGTGCACCCGCCACTGATAATAAAATTTATTCATTTTGCAAAATTATTTTATAATCTCATATAACGTAAAATACTTTTTCCTGTAACTTTGCGTATATAAGCTCTCATGTAGGCCTTACCTGTATGTATATATGACTGTTGAATGTAGGTTACCATGGCGAGAAGATGCCAAATTTTAAGTTATTAAGGCTCATATCTTTAAAATGATAAGAGTTAGACTCATAATGTTTCATATCATTTTAAATAGAATTACAAGGCCTACCAAAATGTAAAAAAGTATACATGTGTTCCAAAAAAGTTTTTGAAATAAATTTATTGCTCAAAATTGGTTAAGTATATTCAGTTGGTCACACTGGCAAAATTCAGGTCCCTTAGACCTGCATAAGTTCTCCAACATTCATTTTTTCACCTTTCATAGGAACTGAGATATTTAGGGTAGTATACTTTTTTTTCAATTCCTATACAACTTGGCAATATGGGACTTTTTTTATTCGGCGCATAATACAAGGTAATATATGTGTACAAAATTCCTGTCCGCCATATTAGATTTATAAAACAAAATGAAAAATCCATTCTCCGGATTTATAGTCCACATATGTCTACAAAATTTCATCTAATCGGTCCCATAGGGAAGGAGAAATTCTTGAACATACATACGTATAGAAACAGACACCATTCTTTTATTTTCTTGAGCAAGAATTTTTTTTTATAAAAATCTTTTATATGAGAAATTGTTCCGTATGACCATCCCCTCACCCCTTTGAATTGCGTATTAGCGGATTGCAGTAATTTCAATACAAGAGACGTACTAAGGTGAAATACAAAAAATTGTCAAAACATTAATCCTATATCTTTCATACACCATATAGGTACTAGGTATATGAAAGATAAAAAGGAATTGAGATAAAAGATAAAAAAGGTTTTAATGAGATTTGGAATAGGAAGAGGAATTGAGTGAAGGTGAAATAATGCCGATATATAAGAGAGGACTTAGAACGCATGTAGACAATTATAGGGGGATTACAATAATGAATGGAGTATAAAAGTTATTTGGAGATATTCAATTGAGAACAGGATGTTCTTAAAAACTGAAAATGAATGAATGAATGGAAGTGGCACAACTGATAATCTGGTAATCATAAATTACCTAATGAATCAAAAGTTCCGTAAGTAAAGAAATTATCTAAAAGGTTTTTGGACTTACAAGCGGCATTTGTCAACATAGTGAGACAGAAACTATGGATGAGGATGGAAAAAGTCGGAATGTCAGAAATTCTAAGAGGTATGTACGAAGGGGACCAAAGGAATTGCGTGTCTGAATGGTATAATGAATGGGAGTGTAATGGAGTCTAGGACAGCAGATATAACCATGGGAAAGAAAAGTAACGACTGCGCAACTTAGATATGGACACGAGGAAAGGGGAAGCAGGTATTGGATGGATGAGAGTGAGTGGAAAATATGTGGAAGAAATGTGGAAAGGTGGCAGCACTGGTCGAATTCTTGTACGGGAATGAATGGACCTATGAAAAGATCTATAAGTTCTATAAGTTCTATAAGTTCTATAACTTCTATAAGTTCTATAAGTTCTATAAATTCTATAAGTTCTATAAGTTCTATAAGTTCTATAACTTCTATAAGTTCTATAAGTTCTATAAGTTCTATAAGTTCTATAAGTTCTATAAGATCTATAAGATCTACAAGATCTATAAGATCTATAAGATCTATAAGATCTATAAGATCTATAAGATCTATAAGATGTATAAGTTGCCCACTAGAACTATTCACAAGATAATTATGGTCGGTCTCTAACGAACAAATTATATTTTACTGATTTACGTATATATTTTACTGATGGGCCATACCCACACCCAGCGCAATGGCACACGAATGACGAATCTATTCCAATCAGTCCATTTTTTGTCTGCAAATTTCTCTTTTCTTGCACTTCCGCTAGCAAAAATGCTAGCAGCTACAGAATCTCAACATAGCTAGCAGATCTATTTGATACAACAACCATACTTACAGGGGGTGGACGGGGTAACTTTGGATAATGCAGAATGCAGGTTCAGAAACACTATATACTAAATGCTGGTGTTCAGCAGCTAATTAAAAACTTAGACCATTTATAATACTAGACACGCTATAGGGACGAAACGTTGAAGCAAAAATCTAATAGTTGATGTGACGTCACAAAGGGACAAAAGTATAATTTATTATAGTGCATAAAATGGTTATAGTTGCAAATTATGGTTTTCGATTGTAGTGCAAATACAAAATCATACATTTGTATAACATAAAACGAAAAAAAAGCAAAAACTGG
Organism: Adranes taylori; assembly: GCA_009867245.2. Classification (NCBI taxonomy): domain Eukaryota; kingdom Metazoa; phylum Arthropoda; class Insecta; order Coleoptera; family Staphylinidae; genus Adranes; species Adranes taylori. The sequence continues at coordinate 21,982 of WYDF02282727.1, read as the reverse complement.
TTATATCTATCATAACTATATTGAGGAACCTTTATTATAAACAGAACATATAATAGGATAATAATCACATTGTGATAAAATTTTATAAATAGGACTTTGTTCTCGTCCAGTATATTAAATAATTAACAATCTTCGGTTATTGGACAATGGCTTTATTGAATGGATATAAACTAGTTTTTCGTCTATATCAGTCGACGTTTCGGTTCTCTAGTTTTAGAACCATCATCAGGACTAAAATCTTTTACTGTTTAGTGACCCACAGGTATATGTAACTGTTCAGTATATGTAACTAAACAGTTACTAAAGTATATGTAACTGTTTAGTGACCAACAGGATCTTAGTTAAGAGTGTACATAATAAAATAGTGTAATAAATAAACAATTGAGTCAATAGAGAATTTAATAATTAAATAGTGGAATTCATTGGTAGTTAAATGCTTGGAATTTATCCTAATTATAGAGATTTATAGTTATTAATTACTCTATAATTAGGATTATTTCCAAGCATTTAACTACCAATGAATTCCACTATTTATAATAACTATTATAGTTAAATTCTCTATGACTCAATTATTAATTTTACGCGATTTTATTATGTACACTCTTAATTAAGATCCTGTGGGTCACTAAACAGTTACTTATACCCTTTCATAATTACAAGATTATAACATCTTTTTATATATCAACATCCATTGTCATATATTGTAATGTTGATTTTAGTCCTGATGATGGGTTTAAAACTAGAGAACCGAAACGTCGACTGATATATACATACGAAAAACTAGTTTATATCTATTCAATAAAGACATTATCCAATAACCGAAGATTTTTAATTATAAAAAGGAGTGACAAAAATAACTGTTCGTATTTTTATTATAAAATACATTTGAAAAGTTAATGCATCCATAAACTGTCAAATTTTAGGTTTATTTGCTTTGCGAATAAAATTTGGTTATTCGAAAGATGTATGATGGAATGTTTCTTTAACTTTTCACTTAATAGGCTTATTTCGTGATGAATCCGAAGTGTCAAGTATGTAAAAATAATAATAATTTTTCATACACTAAAAACATGATTTCCTAAAGTGTATTCGTTCATTACATGATTTTTTAATGTAGGAAAAACTGGCTTGCAAATTTCTTGAGTGTTATCCTTTCAATATTGATAGCATGCAATTCATTTCTGTGGCATCTTATGTCTTTTTCCACAAGCTGACAAATGACACCTTGTCAAGCTTTAATCAAACCAGTATTAGATTCTTTATTATATTGTTTAATATGTTGTAATATTGAGCGATGTTCGGCACTTCATTTTAAAGTGTCCCAACAATGTAGACATTTTACCTTATCTTTAACTTTCTTGACGGCAAAGCCAGTTTCATAAAGTCTCATAATAACCCATAAAGTCTCTTGAATACCATTTGTTTCTGGAAAATACATTTTGGAATATTCATGATCAAACTGGATGGGTTGTCTGTAGGTTTTAAAAACATTTCTTAAGTTCCGTTCTTTGCCATTCCTATGGGTAAAACTGCTCTTGGAATTATAGAATTGTTGACAGATAAAATAGATTTGGCTTGGTCGCTTAATATAGAATGTTATACATCCATTTGTTTACCACAAGTTATCACTGAATTGCGAAAAACAAATAGGACGCGTCGCATCATTCTGCAGCATGACAATGCCAGTTCCCATACTGCGCAACAAACAGTAAACTATTTGAGCAGTCAAAAGGTAGAATTGTTGTCTCATCCTACATATAGTCCTGATTTAAGTCCTAACGACTTCTTTACTTTCCCAAAAATAAAAAATCGTCTACATGGCAAACGATTTTCATCTCCAGAAGATGCAGTAGAAGAGTTTCAAAATGAGGTTTCAAGTGTACCATCTTCTGAGTCGAAAAAATGCTTTGATGATTGGTTTATTCGCATGAAAAAATGTATAGAGTGTAAAGGGAACTATTTTGAAAAAGCAATAAAATATTATTTTATTTCTAGATGTTTTTGTCTTCTTCTATCCCGAAATTTTAACAGAAGCCCTCATAATACCAACTGAAGTACAAAAATTATTCTCAATTAACGTTTTCTCTCGTAAAACTATACTTTCTCATTTCCACTGTTTGCTTAAATTTACAGCTTTAAATATTTAGAAAAGGCATTTTCCGTGACCTTTATAAACAAATTACTAATGTTGGTTCACTCGTCTTATTAAAATGCTCAAACTTTATAATTTTTGCGCTGTGCCATTAATTACTATTTCAATTACCAATAACTCGCCTGCAAATAACTATTAGATGCAAAAAACAAAATTTATTTTTATTTTCTCTTCCAAGAAAAACTATATTTGCCAAAATAATATAATGCATATTATTTGAAGCTAAGCGTAGCTTAAGCCACGAAAGTCAACGGCTTAAATTTAAGTAGAGCTTAATGGCTAAAGCGGAGCTTAAACCATCGGTGCAACAGAAAAACGTCACGTTTAATATTTGTTTACTTTGTGTATTGATAGCTGCATAATATTGCAAACTCAAATATATTTTTGCAATACGTACCTAACTTAATTATTATTACAAAAACCATTATAATGCTTGTAGTGGTAACAATGATTTTTATAGATATGACAACATTGTAGCATTTCTTTTTATGAGAGAGGTATTGTTTACAGCTACACATTATTTTGTACTTCGACTTATAACTTTTGAACTATCATGATAAATGTGTCAAACAGATCTATTTTTGCTACGTCTGATTTCCTGTATTTGAGGCATGGAGTGGAAAGAGGACAATGCGTTCCGTAGTGCTAAAGATGTCTTTATGGGGCTTATATAAGCTTTTCGAGATAACCGTAAAAACTTTGAGGCTAATAAGGAACTTGCGACGTTCTGGCACGATAAATTCTGACTTTTGTTGAGAAACATTGTCTTGCGGGAGAGGGGGTAGCTCATTTTACCTTTCTTTTATTTTACTTTATGTTAACAATCGTACTTTATGTGAGGGAAAGTAGGCTGTTTATTTATTTTGTTGAGGAAGGAGGGAGCTTAATGCTGGAAACTCTAGAAAGTTTAAATAAATCCAAAATTTGGGCTCCATTTTGACTAAATACGCCACTGTTTTGCGTTATATTATTTTCAAACAGTAAAACACGTTTGAACTTGCCCCTTATTTTTAATGTATTTATTCAACAGAGCAATTTTTGTTTATCGTGTATAAAATAAATTTTGAAGAATCTGATGTGACTATATGCTTTGGAATTTATGCTTCGGAAAAAAAAAATCTTATTGAGCAATGGACATTTAAAAAATTCTTATAATTCAAGGAATATTATTATGTAACGATAATAATAGGTCATAACGATACAGTGGAAAAATAATTTATTATTTAAAAAGTAACACACATCGCTAGATAAAACACGTAACTATTAATGAAGACTAATTTTAGTTGAAAATGAACTGTTCATTTTTAGTTTAAAAATTTTTAATTTTATAAATCAAATAGAAATGATACATTCGAGTTACTTTTGGGCGAAAAAGGTGACAGGAAAATATTATACACATTTTTGTGTATTTTCACGTAAGTTGCACTTTATTACTAGTTTATTGAAGTCAAACAAGACCAATTCCATAAATTATTTGTTTAATAAAGAAGCGGTCAACAAACAACTTAAAATCCTAATTTTGGAGTAAATTAACGACTTATTTCAGATTAACCTAAATTAGGTAAACACTTCTAAATTAAAAAAAAATTAAGGCTGCTAATTTGACAATCCAATAAATTTAATAAAATTAAGATTTTTTTTTTATTTTGGCAAGGTTGATGAATTATCTGTGCATAAATTGTCCATAGTACACATGAAATTGAACTTTAAAATTAAAATAAAAACAAATATTTAGAATAATATAATTTTTATAGAAAATCGGTAAACTTTCCCAAATTAAAAATAAAACTTGCAAATTTTACGATTTTTATCGAATTTATTGTAGAAAGAGAAAATTATGTAATTTGTGTATATTATTTTTGTTTTTATGTTTTATGTTTTGTAGCTTAGTTTGTGATTTTTTATGTTTGTTTTGTTTATTTTATTATTGGATATTTATTATTATTAATGCATCTAATGAAGTGATAATGAAATAATTTCAAGAATTTTCCGGAGGTCTTCGCGAAAGGCCTTCCTGCATTGATTATATTCCGGACAGAGTGTTGGGGAGAAATACTTATAAGCTGTTTACGTTACCACTTTTGAGCTTTTCATGTGGATCTTGCATTGTTGTAGGCTATCGCTGTTTTCTTAGTGTGAAAGGCTAAGAGAATTTTTTTCTGTAGATTTCAGATCGATCTTAGTATTTGTTTCGGATAGTGTTCTAAGATATCCTGAGTTTTGTTGGGGCTGCACGCGATGGATTGCTCTTTTAGAAATTCTTTGTTCTGTCAGAAATCCGATGTAAACAATTTGTACATTTACCGAATAGAGCGCTGAGAGGAAAGAAATATGAAGAGCTTTACTAAGAAGTTTTAGGATTTATCGTTTTCTTCGTTCAGTCTTGGTGTTAGGAATTTGATGAATTTGGGATTATTAGATGCATTTGCGATCTTTGATGTTTATGCTGCATGCATAAAGATATAAGTAGTAAATTCTGTTAATGTGGATATTATAGAATTGAGAAAAGAGTAAGAGAGAGAGAGAGAGAGTTTTCTTTTGAAATAGTTTTTAGGATTTTTGTTTCTTTTCATATTGCTTGGTTTTTGTTTGTGTGTTAAATTTTTATTTATTAATGCTCTTTGACGAAAGATATGATATCGTACCAAGAATTTCCTGGAGCTCTTTGAAAGGATTTAAATGTATAACATAATGATCTAGATTGAAAAAGTCTTTGAGGGCACTTTAACGCCACTCTAGGCTTTTCCACGGCCAGTAGTTAAGTGGTGAAGGATATAAGGTTGTTTACTCTGACCTTTGACATCATTCTGACAAATATTCCCGCAAAATATTCCTCTGACAAACCGATATTGAAGTTTGAATTTTTCGAAGAGCAACACGCTTACAAGTTGGTCATCTAAGAAGTTTCTTGTTCGATGCGAAGGAATACTCATAAATTTTTTCATAAATTCTCATTCATCTGGAGAGTTCATGGAGCTTTCCGAATTCATGTTTTTCTCCACATGTTTTGGCTGTCCATCCTTGAGTGGTTTTGGCTGTATTTTCATGCCTTTAGATAGCTTTAGATAGCTTTGCGACCTTGCGATCTGCATGTTTACAAGATCGTTGAAACGTAGATTTCAGTGTAGTACAAATTTTAGATATATATTTATCCTCCTAATCGTCGTTATTATTGAGTATGCAGATCTTCAAGGACTCTGAAGGTATCTTACTAGGAGTCATTTAGTATATGTAGAGGAAAGAACTAAATAGTTTCTTCAGGATTTTTTTAAATATTTGACGAGTGAGTATCTCATTACCATGAACTGTGCTTATAGTGGATTCTAAGGTTTCGAACTCCATGTTGCCTATTATCTGCTGTTATAGCCATAGCGTATCACCGAACCATGGCAAACTGAGAATTATTAAGGGATTGGTTTCGATCTGCTTCACTAATAATTTTGTAAAATTGCTGTCGAAAGAGGTTTTCGATAGTTCCTTTGGGATGCTTTAAGTGAAATATATAGTTTGACTTTTGACCCACTAGAAATCTAATCCCAAAGTTGCTTACCCAAAACGCTCACGACTTTACGTAGAGCGGTGGCTGTGGCCGCCTCTTGGATGCCTGGTTTCGATGAGACCAAAATAGGAATTTAATTTTAGTGTTAAGCCAAGCGCTCTTTTGTAGACCATTGACTCCACAGAAGTACACACAACTGAGTGTAGCAGTGTGCCCACTGACATTGTTATATCACTCATGTCTGCTTTCCTATGAGTACGTGCGTTTCCCACTTCATTTATTATTATTAACAACGTCATACATTCGTACGCACATGTAACCGCATGCACAACATGCAACATATGAATAAAATGGGACCTTCTGTACGTACATAGTACGTACTTCTGTTGCACACGTGTATAGGTCTCTACCTTTCTTTACTACATACAACACGGCATGATTATGTCTCTCTTACAGAGTTTATTGTTTACTACAATTTTATATGTTCATTTAATCTAACAAGTGGCAAGCTGTCTTTCTATAAGATGTATTACACAGTATAGTCTGTCTTACGCTGCTGTATTGCTACCCGAATAGTCACATTAATACATAACATATAACTACGAAAGACGTTATTTCAATTACAATATTAATTTATCAAATAAATGCGTATTAAATATAATTCCTTTCTAAATACAGAAAGATATCTAATAATAGTAGCTTGTTCGTCAGAAATCATTAGGAGAATTTCCTACTGTCTTGCAAATTGAATTTGATTGTGGTTTCTACCGAGCACCCGGAGTTTAGTGTATTGCTTTGTTTAGGATTTATACTACAGAGATAAAAAGAAGAATGAAACAACAGCATAAGTGCATGCGATTCAAAATAGTTTCATAAATCAAAATTTAATTAATACACAATTCGTGGAGTCCTAACTCATTTCATAAAAAATTTTAATGAATACAACACAGATTATAAAAATACAGTAGCTAATTTTATGTTCATGTAATTTTTAGTATGTTTATGTGGAGGCAGCGGTTCAATTCCAATGACATGGTTATCTCCAGTGACATGGATACTTTATAGGGATGATGCGAGTGTAAATCCACTCGGAAGACCAATTAAACAAATTGAGCTCAGCTGGCTTGGTTCAGTTCAACTCTTAGGCGGAATATTAGCACTATTTATTCTACCATACATTGCCAATACGTTTAAAATTAAAAACACATCCGTTATCTTTTCGATACCAATGATTATCGGCTGGCTTATTGTAGCATTTGCTGATGAATTTTGGATATTATGCTTGGGAAATATATTATTCGGCCTAACAATGGGTGGTCTCCATGCAGTAATTCCAGTTTATGTGGGCGAACTTTCAGAGAAACATAATCGTGGAGTTTTTGGTAGTTGGTTCTCTTTGTTTGTAAGTTTTGGAAATTTATATGGATACGCGATTGGACCATATTTAACATACAAGACATTTTCATTACTTTGTATGGTTCCTGCTGTTATTTCTGTATTTCTGACTTACTTTTTTGTACCGGATAGTCCACATGACATGTATAAGAACAAAAAACCAGAAAACGTGCGCACTATTTTACAATTATTAAGATACAATAAACCGGAAGATGAAATTCTTTCTGAGTTTCAAGAAATTGAAGATTATATTGGAAAATTAAATAAAGAATTGGTACTTAAGGAGGTTTTCGTAACTAAACCTCTACGCAAGGCGTTAATTTTAACAACAATAACTAATATACTAGTACAATTAACACTACAATATCCCATAATATCATACACGGAATTAATATTTGCTTCATCATTTAAATATGTATCTGTAAGTGAGTCACCAATTATATTTGGAGCAACAATGTGTTTTGGAAGCCTACTTCTTCCGCTATGTATTGATAAATGGGGTCGAAAACTTATATTGCTCATATCATACATATTTTTATCAATTTCTATGCTTGGTATGGCCATTTTTTATTATTTCCAAACTCGTAATGTAGATCTAACAAATTATTATATTATACCAGTAGTTCTTCTTTTAAGTTACGGGTTTTTTTTAAATTTTGGTTGTCTAACAATTTGTTTCATTCTCATGTCAGAATACTTTCCAGCACAAGTTAAGACGGTTTTAATGACGCTCTCTACGTTTGCGTTCATGATGAGCGGATTTATAGTAATGTGGCTATATCCGTATTTGGTTGCGACAATTACGTTAACCTATACCTTTCTAATTGGGGGTATTTTTTGTATCATTGGTGTTTTGTTTACGGCTGTTTGGATACCAGAAACAAGAGGTAAATCATTAGCAGAAATTCAATATATACTTTCAATATATTGATTCCATTTGGATGAAAGGAGTTAACAAGAACTAAATTACTCTTTATTGCCTGTCATTTTGTTAGTGTGGACAAATCTGGAATATGTAGAAGGAATATAAAACATTCAATACCATATTGCCACGTAACGAAAAAAATAAAAATATTGTAGATACAAGCAGCTTACCTTAGCCTGTAGCCCATGGAAGACATTTAATCCATAAATAATATTCTAATTACTTCTAATTGGAGTAAAAGCTCTCTTTACATACAAGAAAAACCTAGTGATTCTTACAGTTCCTCGAATGCAGTTCGCCAAGATGCAACTGTATTCCATTCTAGGAAAGACAAGATCCGGTCGTACTATTTGGCACTTCTAGTCTGGGGGCCGAGTATAAGCCGGAATTCTTGGCTAGTCTATAAAGGGACATTTCATGAACTTTCATAGATTATTAAAAGATAGGTTAGTTTAGAGTTTAGTAGTATGCGATTCTAATTAAAAATATAAATTTGAATGATCTAGAACGACTATCCCAAACTAATAATCTAATCGAGATACTGAGAGTCGTGCTCAGAAGCTTACCCTGTATTATGGGGTGACATTGCGCAACTTCAAACAACTTTCAGTCCGTAAGGCTAAATCGTTTTTGAACTTTGTCAGGTGCACTGTCATGGCATACATAATAATAAGGGCCATTTAATGATCTCTACAATGAGCCTAGACTCAAAACAAACGTAGCATTAAAACCGGCGCCGACGGAGTCCCGCACACCCTCAAAATCACGTCAAGGGACTATGCTATCCTTATTTTTAGCCAGATCGCTCAAGGGATTTCCAAGGTCAGATATTCAGGATGTAGAGTATAAAAGGAGCTATCAGGGCACACTTTTTATTTTGAGCAAACAAGAGACTAGTTAGTTACAAGTCGGAAGATTGACAATTTGTGTGGAATGCGCGCACTAGAAGTTAATTAGCCCAAACGCTAATTAACCTACGCCCGCAATAATTCCCAACTGAAGGCCTTAGTGTCCTTTGGCGGCCCAAAGTGGGCCAACTGTTCTGCGGAAACAGAGGGAATCCACACCCATATCAGCAAAAAATCGTTTTGTTTTTCTTTCTTTCTTTAACCCAACGTTCAAAATTTATATTTCTGTTCGGAAAGTAAAATTTGATGAACACCAGTAGCAACCCTTCTGAAGAGGGATCAGCATCCTCCAGTGGCACTCAACAGGCATCGCAAAGTAACCAAAATATTAATAACGCTCATTCAGGGCCACACTCCAACGCTAGTGGCGATGGCAGTGAAATTAACAAGGACATTACTCAAATCTTAAACACACAAGGGTTAGTTAACCACCAAGAGGAGTCTTACAACAGGCACCTCTAGCCCCACGGGCTCCTTTTGTACCGTATACTTTTCCTTATCACTGGCCTCCAGCAGCATACATTGCGCCACAGATGTACGCTCCAGCATACTCGGCAAACCCAGCCAAATTCACAGACGACTTCCTTCAAAGCTGTGAAATGTACTTTTTGTCACGCCAGGCGCCACAAACTCCTACAAAACCACAACCGCTGCGAGCTTTTTCGAAGTTATCGCAAAAACGTGGTATTTGGAGTGGACGAAGCCACTGTCGCCGATACGCTAAAACTGTTCACCGTAACAACAGACAGTCGTGCCATGACCTAGCTCCAGACAATTGAAGTGCTTCTATAAGAGATCTACTTCTCTCTAGAACACTGACCTGGGAAGGAGAACGAACTCGATGATTTGTTGTCACGCAAGCCTGACAAGGAATCTTTGGGAAATTATGAGAATTCCGATCGGATGCTGCTTCCGGAAGCAACTAACAAAAACCACCGCGTACGGAATCTCACTATTCCTAACAACGACGGAAGTAATAACCATCGTGCAACACGAAGATACGTGAGGAGACTGAGGTAGTGGATGGACACTCTGGAGAGCTACCAACGACGACTTTAAGAGTGTTTCATGACCAGGAAATCGGACATCACAGGCGAGACGAGACCATCTAAAGGCGGGTATGCAGATCCAAATGACAAGCGCCTTGGCGTTCAAGATACCTAAGGATGTTCCGAAGCTCGCTGAGCTAGATGCAGTCCGACTACCAGGACCAAAGAGCTTCCACTAACAAAATTCTTAGAATTGCCACGCTTTTCTCGTATGTAAGAGAACTTTTACTGCAATTACAATTTATTCAATATAATGTATTGACGAAGTTAACCTGCTTGCATCTAAATTATTTCTAATATAACGCTTTATTTTTTTCGTTGACGTGGCAATATGATAGCGGAACTATGGATTTTATAGAAGAGTATCAAATCCACAGAATCGCAATCCACAGTATTATATTGAAATGAAATTTTTAATTTGGGCACGGATCAGTGTACCAGTCATTCGTTTTGTTTAAACCAATAATAGTTAACAGAACATAAAATATGTATTTTCTGTGCTCATTTTTCGAATTATTTCAGATGTATTTCTGCCAGGAATCTTGCCAGTTGCCTGGTCCTAGTTTCTTCCGTCATAGTCCTTTTTTAATCTTTTAACCATATTTTCATAAATCTTCCACTTTTCCGTCGTTTTGTTAGTGTCCAATTTAGGATCTACTAAGTAATTTGTTCTCAGCAGGCGTTCTCCATAAGTGTTCATAGCAATATAATTCTTTTTATTGATGGCTAGGCATGTTTGATCTCTCTCACTTGTCTGACGTATGGGCCATGTCAAGTAGGTACAAGAAGCTTATCTTCGAGCTTTGTATATATCCTGTTTATGCATAAATAATCAGTATTGGCTCTGAAAATCAATAATATAAATTTAATGCCTCTTATTTTAGGGCGTGGTGTAGAGGTTTAGACGTGTAGAAGTATCTGTATATATTATACGTTATTACATTTTTTAACAAGATTAGAATTTTTGTATTTTATCATATTGATATTAAACGGTTGTCTGTATATAAAAGGATATATACCATATTTTGTTTTATTTAAAAATTTGCGAAAGAAAATTTAGAGAAATCTTATTGTCTAATACCAAATTAATAATTTTGGCTACACGCCATATTGTGATATTCTCGTTTTAGTATAATATGTATTAATTAATTTATATAATAATAAATTAATTTAGGGTTTAAAAATGAAGTAGTTAAACAAGCATTTTCACTTATAAAATAACTAAAGCTTAAATATATTAAATATACAATTTGTACATGGTACCTTTTACAATCTAAATTTTAAAAATAATACACTATACATACATATATATATATATATATATATATATATATATATATACAACATAAAACCGCGTCTAATTAAAGAATCGATGGAAGTTCAAAATATTGGCATTGAATTAGTTCGTACATTCACTTCATGTAACAACGTCTACAAATGTCGTTGAGTACATATTGTTATAAACAAAATTAATTATTGTGCCTTCAAATAACATGTAATGTATATGTATATATATATATATATATATATTTGACACAAAATACATTATCAGTCTATCAATTATAGAAAACTAATAACTTAATATTAAACACCAATATTATAGGGAACTACAGGAATAATTCCACTACAATATGTTTTCTAAAATTATAAAAGTTACAGTGATAAGACGAAGGCAGAAAATTACAGGGGGACAATTGTTATGAAGGGGGGATAATTGGTTGTTTGCAAAAATCTTAAACATAAGATTGGAATTGGATATGAAATAAAAAGAGGTGCCATATTTGACAGCCTAGATTTAGAAGGGATATGGATATAGCCGATAACATCGTAACCCTACATTATATAATTAAACAGGAAATATATAAAGGAAAACAGTTATACTTTCTGTTTTTAGATTTGAAGGCAGTTTTTGATAAAGTAAATAGGGAGAGGTTGTGGGAGAGAATAGAGGGCACGGCTGCACATAGAGATTTATGTTTCGAAGAAGTGTGATTCGAGCAAGAGTGTCAATGTTGTTTTAAGTGGAAAATGGAATAAGGCAGAGGTGCCTGTTGAGAGCGAGTCTATTTAATATTTACTTGTCGGATTTAGAGTGTATTAAGAAATGGGCAATCAGGGGGTGTAGTACTTGAAACGGCGAAAATATGGAGTTTAGTGTGTATGGCGAGTAATTTGGATGAATTGAATGAACTGAGCAATAGATGAATGGTACGGTTGTGAATGATAGTGATTGTGTGCAAAAAATGAGGGAGATGTAGCAGGAAAGACGTGTTGGAGATAGATGGAGAAGAATAGAATGCGTGAAAAAATATAAATAACTATGGGTTATGTAAAGAATAATGGGTTATGTAAAGAAACAAAAAGGCTGTGAGAGAAATGGCAGAAAATGAAAGACTGCGGTGTGGAAGGAAATTGTTTTAAATAAGGTGGATAACTTTAAATGTTGGGTGTACGGTTCTAAGAAAATGGTTCAATATGAATGGAAGGTGATGAAAGATGACGAGTAGAGAATGGAAAGAGGTGTACATGAGGATTGTATTGATGAATGTAGAAGGGAGATGAATATGAATAAATGGGGAAGAGGAAGAAAAAAGCTTATGAAAGGGTTGGGTGGTGTTTAAGAAAAGAAGGTGAATGAAGGGTTATGGGTGTGTATTATATTCAAATTTCTACCTTTTGTTCACTCCAACGTATCCCCACGCACCGTATCCCCAACATTTGTTAAATCTACTATTTCTTATCTTATTCTTCCTTCCGTGCTTTCAATATCTTTCATTCTTTGTGCCATCTGACGGGTAGCTTCCTTCATCGGTTTATTAACAGAAATGTCTAGTGATTGAAACAGGCGGGTCATGCTACCTAGAATAATGACCAGATTCAAATTTATTTCGCGCATTTTCTCCTGGACAGAAGAGATCCGATGACTCCGAAACGAATTAAGCACCAACATGGAAGCAGGTTTACCTGTACCACCTGGGCGATGACCCTAAACACATTGCAACCAATCAAGCGTCAGTGGTTTATCAATCCAGCTTTTTTCATAGATAAGGATGTCAATTTTGGAAATTGTACACCTTTTGAAAATTGTAGTTTTGAAAGAATCTTTTTACATGGGTCATATACATGTTCAGTTTTATTACAAACTTTGGGAACTTCAAAAGGTAACTTAATGGTCATCTGGAAGACGCTGGTGGTTCTTCTACGAACTGAAAGCCCATGTCGTTTCATGAAACAAATCCGTATGAAGCTTTGAATTCATTTGCGCTCGCATAAGATTTTTTAATTTCTAGAGCTTCCAGCCTAATTTCAATACATGAAATCCTAATGCCTTGTTGCTCTTCTCCGCTCCAGTAAAGTTTTTCCCAGTTGTGGAAAACTAGGTCAGAAGCCTCCGTTCGCCTTTTTTCTTCCTAGGCATGATTTTCAGAGATTCTATGCTTTTTCGCCATAATCAGACTTCATTTACTGAAAAGCGACGACTTGCTCCTGTATTTCCGTGGGACTCGGCATATGCAATAATTGGGGACTCTTGCAACAACCAGCAGCTACCAATATTTTAGGGGACCTATTATTAGAGTATCGTGTGTGCGATACGACCTGTGAATATCCATTTGTTTAGTGAACAACTGAATGAATCACGGAGTGCAGATGTGCTATGCATTCGGTCTTTTGCTGTATGTTCGTCTATTTTTGCTGCGCCTTCCTTTGTCCAATATGTAAAAAAGTTTCTTTTTTGTTCAGGAGTATAATATGCACCCTCATTTTACGTACAAAAATACGACAAAAAAGATTTCTCGATCTTTTGTCAATTAATATTTGTACTGTTTGTCTGTTTATGCCAATAAAAGTTATCTATATATACTAAAAGTTATCTGGTTGAAACCAGTGCCTAACAAAGCCTCAAATGGTTATAAATGGCTATAAGGTACAAATGCATTAGCCATTGGCATCACGAAGATGTTTTTGGTGCTTCATCGAATGATAGGTCTCGTCTATTTCATTCCTAGATCAATATAAAACCATGTTGAACTTTCTTTTGGCAATAAGACAATAAAACACTCATTACTCATTCATAGTAGTACTATTTTTCAAACAACTTGTCCGATAGAGTGAGTACATTTTTGTAATATTTAAATGATTCGAAATTCACTACAGTTCAGATTAATTTGATCCTTTCAATCGATTCGACGTTCAATCTAGAAAAATATGAACTTAGCTGCTCGAAGTACGAAAATATCATTTTTGGGATCTTTTTCGAACACTAACTTTAACAGGGAAGTTCCAAATCATAGACGTATCATCGTTATATAATTTAACACCTTACTTTACTTTGGTGGCCTTACAGTCCATTACAAACCCGGGTTTCGTCTATTACAGATCTTCGCCAGTCGTCTCTCCGGACAATCACTCCTCAAAACTCATCAAAAAGCAAAACCCACAATCCAACACATTTGATTTATGCCTGAAAATGGCCCAAAAGAGCTGAAATTATAGATACAATCTGAACAATTGTACTATACGTGTTAGCATTAGGAATATAAAAACCACAACTCAACACATTTGCTTTATGTCTGAAGATGGCCCAAAAGGATTGAAACTATAGTCACAATCTGAACATGAGAAGGTGCTCCTCTACGTCATCCAGCATTCTAAGTTCATGGCGGCCCACGGATCTTCTTCCTACAAGTATTGAGATAAGAACTTTTTCTGGCACCCGCTGATCTTCCATTTTCTGGACGTGGCCGAGCCAACATAGTCGTCTTGCTTTCATGCCTGACATGATCGATGGAACAGTATAGAAGTCTTCCACTTCTTTATTACTTCTTATTCGCCACTCATTGTTCTCGTTTACAGCACCAAAATTCTTGCAAAGGATTTTCCTGTCCCAGGCACACAACGTCTTCTCTTTTTCCTGACAATCCAGATTTCTGACACACAATACCACTGGCTTGATAATGATTTTATACACGAATTTTTTTTTTAGGGATAATGGAGGAATTAAGTAGCAATAGAAAGCTAAAGAAGCACCGGTTCTCTGCCGCTACCCTTACTTTGATTTCGTCGAGTACTTCGTTATCGTGTGTTAGGATGCCTTCCAAATATTTAAATGCATCGACTCTTTGGTAACCATTACATTGTCTGTGTTCCGCCATCTGATTGAGTTCCTAGTATTTATCATATATTTTGTCTTCTCCTTGTTGACATGTAGGCCCATTTTCGTAGCTTCGTTCTCGAGGGTTTGTACGTTCTGGGTTAGGTGTCTGGTGCGTGTGGCTAACATAGCAATGTCATCAGCGAAGGCGGGACCCTGTGATGCTCTATTAAATATTTGCCTCCAGGGTTTGTTGGTAATTTCCGTTTGATGGATTCCAAGGCGATGTTGAACATGGTACCTGATAAAGAGTGAGCTTCTTATTTGAGACCATTGTAGATTGATTGATTGTGACTCCATATTGTGATTTCCATGTTGCCTTATAGATGTTTTTCTGTTGAAAATGAGTGCTGCTAATTGAAATATCTTTCCCGATAGCAGAATCGACAAGTCTGAGTCCATTATTGTTGCAGTCTTGGTGGAGACAGTGGTTTCCTACACACGGTTTGAAGGCTTTTTCACGACTAACGACTACGACCTAGAATTCATTTGACTTTCTCTGTCGTTTATTCTCTATGAATTAATTTTCGTTCTTTGGTGCGTTCCCATATGCATGTTCTAGTTGGGTAATAAAAGGTCTCTATTTCGTCATCTTTAGAATATCCGGTAGGTGAGTAAGCGCAAATGACAGCCATATTAAAGAATTGCATTTTGAGTGTAAGCGTGCACAATTGTACGTTGACGTGGTTAAAATTCAGTACTGTCGCTTTGTTTTTCTTGTGGAGTATAAATCCTGCTCCGAGATGACCTGTGACGCTGGAGCTGCAGAAGATAGAGAAATCTTAACTATTGGAGATCGTGTTCTCGCTCCAGCGTACTTCTTGTAGAACTGTGATGTTATTATCATGCTCTCTTAGATTCCGAAGCGCTCGATTCAAACTGATAACGTTCCATGTTGCAATTCTTAGATTATTAGTCTGTAATCGTAGCCTGGTCGTCTTCCTAAAATTCGTCCACTTTCCACAACAGGTAGGCGTTTCCGTAACAGCTTATTTTTCCACAGTGAGGTCGTTAGCCTGATTTGAAACCATCTGGGGGGTGGGGGCTGACGCTTTACAGCGCTTCGGGCCGCTTCTCATTTTATCAAGTTGGGTCCCTAACTGTTCGAGATCCCTCTACAGCCTACAAGGATTGGTTTTCTGCCTTTTCTGCCGTTGGGTGTCTCACTCATCTCATCCGCCTTTAAAGTCGTTGTCATACCCAATATAACGGTGCTGGTTTTTGGTCCGCCCATTGTTTTTAAATTCCCTTTAAACCCGTTATATCTACCGAGCTTTCCTCTATCCGGTTTCCCCTGGGCGCCCAGTGGGAGACCAAGAACTTCACATGAGTTAAATAATTTAATAGAAATACATAATTAGAAAAAATTATATCACTGATAACCTGACAAGAAATTTAAACTCTATGGTCACAACAAATTTAAAAATGGAATATCTCAAAATACGACGTTGTTATTTAAAACAACTGAATAATAAAATGTTTACTTGGATTTATGAATGAATTAAAATTATTTAATTGTTATACTGAATTATATTATAAGCAGACGCAAAGCGAATGAATAGATTTTATTGTAGATCCACACTAGTGGGTGCTTCTAGGAATTTTATGAATCGATAGTGTTATTTGCATGTGTCATTCGTTGCATCACATGCAAAATGTAAATAGTAAATAATTTATTTTCAAGTTGACAACGCCGACCTCGAGAAGTTTTTAGAACAATAAAAATGTAAGTTTATGATAATTTAAAACAATTATAGCATAGCCGTATTTAGATAACATGTTTCGAATTTTTTTCCTGAAATTTAAATAACTTTACATAATCTATTGATAAGAAAAAAAGTTATATTTAGAAATTTCTGAAGTATATTTCTGAAGTTAATTGGCATGTCCAAATATTCGGCCACTAAAAGGGTCCGCCTCTCTGAAAGACCTCACATGCCTGTTTACACAAGTCAAGTGCATAAGATTCTAAGTGACAACTCTTTTAAACCCCTGGTACCGAGTATTTCGGGAGTGTAATCCGTTATTTCAGCACGATTTCTTACCCAGGTTAATTATAATTCTACTTATACTACTTCTTGTCCTTTGGAACCTTTCAACATCTCTGGGTTGTATTAGTCTACAGTATTCCATGAAACTTTGTCTCGTGCGATAATTTCGCCAAGGTTTTCAGGGATATCTATTTTTCCTACTACTATTTTTATGCATTGCATTACCCATAATGAACAACACTAGGAGGATCAGTTCCTCCTAGCTTCAACGACGAATGTGAGTGGCCGTGAGTGGCTGTGCATGAACGAAATGAGTCTAGGAAGAAAATGTTGCACAAGAGCGACTCAAGAAAATGATAGACACAAGAGCAACCAGACCAGACCAGCAACCAGACGACAACAAAAGAACAGCGGTCAAGACTTTGTGCAGATACAAAAAGCGGGAGCTTCATAAAGAGAGGCTTAAAGAACTATGTGATGTGACCGACTGCTAACTCCAGGCAGAAGTGTCCAAGTATGGAGGAGCAAAACTCACCGCTGAAATCTCTTATTCACAAAACTTTATTAGAAACATTTGGTCCAGAGAGGAAATGCCAAAGGAATGGAATATGTCAGTTATTGTACCTTTATGCAAGAAAGGTGATAAGTCGCTTAACTTTCTTGCATAAAGGTACATAAAGGATTAGTGATTGAGGGATATCGTTGCTCAACGTAGGGTACAAGATCTTCGCCAAAGTTTTGAACGAGAGATTAAAGACTTACACAGAAGCCTCTATTGGCGAATACTAAAGTGGGTTTAGACCTAGAAGGTTGACGACAGACCAGATCTTTACTCTAAGCCAGATTCTGGAGAAGTCCACTAGATGTATGTCAATTTTAAAGCCGCCTACAAAAGCGTGTACGGCCAACAGCTCTACCATACGATGCAGGAATTTGAAATCTGAGACAGCTCGTACGAATGGTTTTTCTCCATATGAAGAGTAGAGTTACAGTACATGGGAAACTTTCCAAGCAGTTTGATATCTAGAATGGTCTCAAACAAAGGGACTCATTATCAGGTACTCTGTTCAGCATCGCCTTGGAATCCGTCATGAGGAAATTACCAACAAACCCGGGAGGCACAATATTTAATAGAACATCCAAGAGGCTCGCCTTAGCTGACGACATTGCTGTGTTAGCCACACACACTAGGCACCTACCCGAGAATGTACAAAGCCTCGAGAACGAATCTAAGAAAATGGGCCTAAACAAGGAGAAGACTAAATATATGATAAACAGTGACAAATGCAATCGTTACCAAAGTGTCGTTTGCATTCAAATATTTGGAACGCATGCTAACACACGACAACGAAGTACTCGACGAAATCAAAGCAAGAGCTTCGGCCGGGAACCGGTGCTTCTTTAACTTCGAGCAGCTATTTAAGTCCTCCCTTGACTCTAACAAATTCAAACTTTCGGTGTATAAAACCATTATTAAGTCACTGGTCTTGTTTGGATCAGAAACCTGGATTGTCAGGAAAAAAGAGAAGCCACTATACGCCTGGGAGAGAAAAACCCTTTGCAAGATTTTTGGTGCTGTAAACGAGAACAATAAGTGGCGAATACGAACCAATACAGAAGTGGAAGATTTCTATAATGCTCCATCGATCATGTCAGACATCAAGGCAACAAGACCACGGTTGGCTCGGGCACGTGCAGATAATGGGAGATCTGCGAGTGCCAAGAAAAAAATCTCAACACAAAACCTGCAGGAAGAAGATCCGTGGAACTTCTTCCTGCAGGCACTTCTTCCATCAAGTCCTAAACTTGATGACTTGATGACGTAGAGGGGGACCTTCGCTTGCTAGGAGTCTGAAACTGGACTGAGTTAATGGACTGTAGCGCCACTAAAGTAAGTATTGCCTATATTCGAATAACTGAGTTGATAGTTACATCCACGTATGTAGATTCAGTTATACATTTCAACTGTTGTGGTTTGTTTTAAAAAATTTTCAATACCTGTCTTTATTAGTTTATCTTGTCGATCCTCTATAGTTTCCGATTCTGTTGCTAGATTCGACTATTTGTTTTATTAGATTTGACATTTATTCAATGCTATATTAAATGCATCTAGTTTATTTTGAAAGGTTTATTTAAAAAAAAAAACCACCGTCTTGTAATATAGAATGTCTTTGAGTTTTGAACAGAATTATTCTTATTTTCTTTAGATGTGGTGAATTCTTGGCCACCTCCATCTGGTTGAATTGTAATAGAAGGGCTTAGGGTGGCTGATGAAAGGCATATAGAAGAACATGAGTTAAAGGTGAAAACAGCCTTTATAGGCTGAAAAGGCAGAGAATGTGGGAGGCGCTGGAAACATGAAGGAACTATACGTTGTCACGAGAACTCTCTTCAAGAATAAATAGAACCGTAGAAGACCGGTAAAAAATAAACAAGCAGAGCTCCTTACCAACGACGAAGTACAACTTGTTAGGTAGCATGAACACTTCATGGAGGTGCTCAATCGAGAAAGTGAGGAAGAGGCTCAACAAGAACCTGAATAAGAGGAAGAAATTGTACAGAATAGAGAAGGAGTATGGAATGTAACTAACTCGGACGCACCCTCCAAGGAGAAGATGAAGACAACGAACATGCAGCTGAAAAATGGAAAGGCTCCTGGAGGATAATATTTCGCCAGAGCTCCTGTCAACTAACCCAGACACCGCCACTGATCTTTGTACACTGTCTTCAAGAAAATTTGGAACAATGAAAACTTGCTGCAGGAATGGAGAGAGGGACTCCATTGTTGACGCGGATGATACTCAACAGAATCAAAGCACAAGTGAAATCACAAATAAGGAACAAGCAAGGGTTTAGAAATCATC
This sequence comes from Adranes taylori, assembly GCA_009867245.2. Classification (NCBI taxonomy): domain Eukaryota; kingdom Metazoa; phylum Arthropoda; class Insecta; order Coleoptera; family Staphylinidae; genus Adranes; species Adranes taylori. The sequence continues at coordinate 2,047 of WYDF02282727.1, read as the reverse complement.
GTTCTTGTATCGATCAAACGAACAGGCTTTGTATTATTATCGAACAAATTAATTTATCACTAGCCTTCATCTTCTGTTCGTAGGTTTTGAAAAGCCCTTCGATTCCCTTGAAAGGGGCAGTATGTGGAAAACCTTGCAGAAATACGGGATACCGGAGAAGATACCATTTGCAGTCAAGTAAGGAGAGCTCCCCAGGGATATAGTTTGTCCCCAATCATGTTTCTATTGGTTCTGGATGAGGTAAAGAGAAAAGTTACTTATGGAAAATAGAGGAGCATACAGTGGAAGCTGACTGAACGACTGGAGGATCTACATTTTGCAGATTATATCTGCCTACTCACACAGAACCATCTTAATATGAAAAAGAAACTCAAAGACCTCGATTGCGAAGCCAAGTTGGTGGGTGTGAAAGTAAACTCCTCCAAGACAAAAATTATAAAGATAAACACAAGAGATCTAAGAACACTTAGAGTGAACAATGAGGACATCGAAAATGTAGAAGAGTTCACATATCCTGGGAGCATAGTAACCTATGATCGTGGTGAAGCTGCAGATGTCAGATGAAGAATCCGAAAGCCAAATAGGGCCTTCATTCAGCTGTAGCCAATTTGGAGGGCAAGAGAGATTAGGCAAGAGAGAAGAGGCTGGAGAGCGTAAAGATCAATATGCCACCGATGAACTTCATTAATTATCAATAAATAAATATAGAAACTTTCAATCTACATTAATACATTCGTTAATCAATTATTAAATTATCTCAATGTGAAAATTAGTAATATTTTAAATTAAATTAATTACTAAGAGCAAACAAGAACAAAACCTGAGGTGCTACTGATTCCGTTAAAATAAATAAGTAAATTACTATTTACTCACATTGGAATCCCTACATTTTTACCAAAAAGAGAATTGCTTAATAATCGCGTATTTATCAGAAACTTTGAGACTCAAAATCTAAACTTAATGACAGAAAAACGAAAGACAATTGAACTGGTTAGAGAAAATTTCCGATTATATAAAGAAATTGATTGTACTACACTCAACTTTTAAACTAAGCTCGCCCCAATTTAGTTTTACTAATTGAAATGCCTTTCTACTGCTCTCTCTCTCTCTCTGTCTGTCTCTCTCTCTCTCTCTCTCTCTCTCTCTCTCTCTCTCTCTCTCTCTCTCTCTTTTTTGGACTGCTTTTGTCTTTCTTTGCATTTCTCCTGACTACACACTTTTTCAGTTCACAGCGACCAGTTCACAGCGACAGCGACGTAACGTACCACTTCAGTTCACAGCGACCTAATATAAGCGTCGGGAGCTATTCAATTGTGCCCTTGAGAATAAAAAAATAAATATGAATATAACTAATATTGTTCTTTTTCGGGAGTAAGTATTTAAAAGTTTAAAGAAAGTGAATTTATTTAATAACTTTTTTTTGGCTTTATGTTCATAATTTCGGCTAGTTGTTCACTTCTCGGATGGCTTTTTGTACTTTCTTTAATTACATTTGTAAATTTCTTTAATCTAGCTCGTGTGAGGACCGAATTTGTCATTAGCACTTTGTTTGTTTGCTTCTTTGTTTGGTTTCTTTCTCCGGGCTGACGTTGCATGTTATATGTTTATGATCGCCGAAACGTTCAATTTTCAGCAATTTCTATCTCCTGATGCGCTGCGCCATCGCAAAAGCTTATCACATGTGCTGCTCTCGCAAAAGTAACATCTATATGTAAATTTTGTACGTCTCTTTGGGAAAATGGCATTATGCCCTTATTGCCAAGATATTACTTTTTTGAGCAAATATCCTCTTCTCAATGTTATATTACATTGAAGTTGTTAGTGATCACAGTCTCCCATCTGCAGTCCACTAACATCTGCTTAAATGCAGAGAATACAGCAGATGACATTCCTAAGTTTGGCCATCATGATGCACTTTAAGGAACTATTTTCCCTATCATTCATTTTTATTGCAGCACTTATGCTTACAGTAAAGGAAGACAAATAAATAAACATTGTGGACACAATTGTCCAAGGAAATAATGTGTCTAAAATATTAATATATAAT
>WYDF02282726.1:0-45618 GCA_009867245.2 Adranes taylori | reverse complement strand
ATTCTATGTACTTGGTCCTGAATTCCACTTCCACGTAATAAAGAAACATTAGCAGAACATTAGAAGTCTCATTAAAAGAGGATCAAGTACGAAAGTATAAGAAGAAATCTATTATTTTTCTATTTCAAAGATTTCGTATGAAGAAGTATATAATTAAATATATCAAATTTGTTTACCAAAAGGTATTTAGACAAAATTAAACAACTAATTGTAGCTATGCTTATTTGCGTAGATATTACAAGTATGATCAAATCAAAGTAATTAGTACATTCATATGAAATGCCAAGTTATAGTATATATTCAAATATGTGCTGTGTACATACGCTATTTATTTTCTTTAAATTAATTAAGAAAATTGCTAAATCATAACTGAGTATAGTTTAAGTAAGCTATATCATGTTATGAATATTAAAAAGAGGTATAATAATTAAAATGCAATGAAGCTGTCGTAATAAATCAAAGTCACTGTATATACGGTACAGTAAGACACCATTTATTACTAATATTTTTATAAAAATCGATGTGTTGGACCAGAAGTTCACAAGTAGACCACAACAAGTTCATAACTATCATAAATACTACCTGTTTGTACTTATATAATTTGACAAGTAAATATTATTATGCTAAAAGGACTTGGAACCCGGTTGGTATTCATCAATGGGCCAAGGTCAAGCGATAAGTGTGCTGGCACGCGCTTATTACCATTCAGGCGGCGATAAGCGTTTTCTTGATGCTGCTGGTGCAGCTCTAAAACCATTCAGTGTTCCCAGTTGGCAAGGAGGTGTTTTATCAACATTTATGAACAAGTAAGTTTGTTGTCATATGTTTTTATACGAATTAATAATTTTCACGGACGGGTTTTGTCGAGTTAGTACATCGCTTGTTTCAGGTCAATTGGCTCCGTCCCGTGTCGATAGGGTCGGTTTGATCAGCAAGGATCGGACCGGGCTTCTGCTTTAGTTATTTTGTTTCAACGATTCAATGAAACATTCCTAATAATCTCGCCCTACTTATCAGGTTTTTTATTTTCTGTGGAAAAAGGGTAATGTCAAGTTTTTTTTGCGAACTAAGATTCAATGAAAAGTTCTAAATGAACTTCCTATTTCCCCGTTTATTAAATTTTATTGTTGGAAATGGTTATTTCACGCTGCGATAATTATGTTCTTTTTGCGGAAAATGGATCAATAAAAAGTTTGACATGACCTCCTTCTCTCCATCGTCGTTCATCAGATTTTTTGATATGGAAAAACGTTTAAAATAGGTAACATCTCATTTTAAAATGAAAATGAGGGAGTAACTTTTATTTGTGAGTATATGATGTGAGGAGAAATAGAACCGACTATAAGGGTTATTATCCCTTACAGAAGTTTTAAATCCTACTTTCAGATTAATTCAAGTCAGTTATATATTATTCTTAATTCCATTGTTAAATTACAAGAGCATATCAATAATAACAACAATGATTTATTAATCGCAGTTTGTATTTACATTGCACGAATAACCAATAGACAAGTAGATCATATGCTTGGACAAGTCACAGAAATGACGTATATTTTACGTATCTTCATTAGCTCCGTAAGTTGCTTCCTTGATTAGATAGTTCTTTAATTTTCGTTTAATTTCAGTTATCCTATCTGCGGATTATAGATCCTCTGGTAACCTGTTCTATATCTTGACTCCCATACAGTCTGTTGCAGCCTGCGCTAGTGTTATTCTTAGATAGTTTGTCTTTCTATTCTTAGTTGAGTTTGTGTTCGTGTATCATGCTTATGAATATTACTGTTGAAATTTATTTAAGTTTTGTTTTACGTATTTTAAGACTTGATATTTTTTTACACTTTTTCGGACAGATTAATTTTTTGTTCACATTAAAAATGATTTGTTTTTGTTTTTTCGAAATTGTAATCTTATTGAATTTAATATAAAATCATAATAAATACTAAAATAAATTTAAATGGTATAAAACTAAAAACTTCAGTAAAAAACAAATTTATGGTAATTATAATTTATAATAATTATATGTGTATATAATGTTAAGCAAAATAACAGCCTGTACGTATATGCATATGCATTCACAAATTATTTAGTACATATCATAAATGTATATGGAAAGGGCCCAAAAATTAATCCCGCCTCGGGTCCCAAGCCAGTTAAATCCGCTACTGCTAAAAGGGTTCAGATAAATAATTCTTTATCTTGTTTACAATATTATGGATTAATATGATTAACAAATAAAACAACTTTCATTACTAGGTTTCGCTGGTATGAAGAATATCCAACAAAACCAGCATCGTTTGTCCTAAACGGATTTATATACTCACTTCTTGGTCTCTACGATCTTTTAACGATAGCCGGAAGCGATGAAATGAATGCATCTTCCAGTGGACAAACTGGAGCAGGAGGTGTGAGCACTAATTCGGCTGGTATTGATACTATTGTTGCGGAAATTATCGAACGCGCACGAACGCTATTTGATGAAGGTATGACCTCCTTGCGTGCGATGTTAATGTTATTTGATACGGGAAGTGGAACCACATACGATTTGAGGCATGTACAATTGAGGATTGTCCCGAATTTAGCCAGGTAATTTCTAAATTTGTTTAATTTGATTCATTTTTTAAGCATTTTTATCTTCTCTATATATAAAAGGATTCGCCCGATGATACACTGACTTATCAACGTCCAACCTAAACGGCTAGACCTAGAAGTCTGAAAACTTCGAAAAGTCTTCTCATGACTTAGCACCCACTAAGAGGGGATTTTTCGAAATTCGACCCTATGTATAAGGGGTTACAGTTATAGGCTATTTTGGAAACGGTAAAATGTAGAAGCTTGATATTCGGCTGCAAGACTCTTTGTCGACACGTTTAAAACAAAATTTCGATTTTCAGTTTTTGAAGGGTTATAAACTGGGGTCGAAGATATATAAAACAAAAATTAAAATCACCGTATCTCATAAAACAATTACCTTAGGAAGTTGCAATTTGGCAATAATATTCTTAAAATCCATTAGACACGTGTAAGATGAAATTTTGAGTTTCAGCTTTTGAAGGGTTAAAAGCGGGGGTCACATGAAACAAAAATCAAAATAACCCTATCTCGGAGACCAATTAGCTTAGGAAGTTGAAACTTGTCAAGAATATTCGTTAATATCCATTAGATAGGTGTAAGACTAAATTTTGGTTTTCGGCTCTTGAAGGGGTAAAAGAGGGAGTCGTATTGAGCAAAAATTAAAATAATCGTATTTCAGAAATCAATTAACTTAGGAAATTGCAATTTGGCAAAAATACGCTTGCGAACAGCAGAGCACATTAACTTCTACAGCGTTCAACCGATCGCCATAATAATGTATACATGGCTGCAGCAATGCATTACCCGCGCCTCCGGCCGCGGTAATGCAGGCAAAAGAGCTGTCCGTGCCGTAGGCACGGCCACAGGTCGCGGCAATACTGTCAGCAGGCTGTCGTTGATACGATATATGTTGATATTTACAAATATCGCAAGCGAAGCTGCGATGGGACTTGATAGTTTTTACATATAGAAGAATTTTCCATTTTTTTAACTAGGTTTGCACACGTGTGGCACATTACAATACGCATCTAAGGAAATTAGTCCCACTTCTCCTATCTCCTAGAATAGGGATTTTTAAATTTTGTGATATCCCGGCTCTTGTGCACTTCAAGTCGATAGCCCAAATCCCTTTTGAATTTTTTTGTAACCCTTTATTTTATATTTTTTACATTTTCGGCTCTTCATGGGAGAAGACCATGACCCCTAAGAGGCCGCGGTCCACCACTGTACGAAGCACTGCCTTAGAGAACACGACGTTACACGTTTCAAATTTTGAAGTTTTATATTTCACCAACTATAAAAGATAGAACATTTAAATAAACTCTGTTGTATAGACTACCTATAGCTTTTTCGATTTTGTAGAAATACTTCTAAAATCAATATTTCACATCTTTACAGGTAGTTCTTTTTTATGTATGCACATACAACTTTTTTGTAAATGCATATACTTTTTGCAAATGCATATACTTTTTTGTGTATGCATATACAATATCTGAAATTCTTTTCATATTTAAGCGATTAATATTTCTCAGCGATTTACTCAGCAAAGCAAAAATAAAAATAGGCACTAATGACAAGTACGAAGTCGCTATAACACTGCAAGTACAGAGTTACTTACAGTGATTGCAACGCCATCTGTATTGGTGAAACTGGTAAGCCGATTAGAACACTATACAAACATCATTTAGCCAACAAAATTACATAAAACATAGGAAAACATCCCTTTGAATACAACCACAAATTTAAAATAGAGAGAAACCTAAAATTGCTGGCGAAGAAAACAGAGAGACAAAACATTATTAGAAACACTTGGAATAGAAAAAATAAAGAATTCACACACACTCAACTGTAAATTATCAAGTACGCCTACAAAAAAACTCCTTTATTCATTTTTATTTATTTATTAACGGTAACCCCCTTGAAGTACAAATATAAAATTTACATACTTTGTGATTGGAGATTTACATTTTTAGTATGATTACAGTATATCATAAAATAATATTATATATAAATATAAACTTACGATTATGCTCATATGTTGATTTATGCTTCTTTGCTAAAGATACCGTTGCATATATTATTTTGTAATTTCACTGTAGAACTCGTATATTGCATCATCAATATGCCTTGTGTTTATTATTTCCTTCCAATTAGTTGATACTATTTCATAATTAATGAGTTCAAAAATCGCCCTCGAGTAGTTTCGATACCATTCGTTGTTTTCTAGCGATGGAACTTCGTTGCATAGTATTTCAAACTGCTACTGCTTGTGTTGTGAAAGATTGGGTCCTGTGCATTTCTGACCTTTATTGTTTTATTAGAAAATATTAAATCCAAATATACCTCTCTTGAATTTGGAGTTTGATTATATTGAAGCATGTTTAGGTAGCGATAGGTTCTGCATAAAATATCCGCTTTTGACATTCGTGAGCAGTCTGCCGATAGCCCTATTTCGCTATATGGTCTGTGGAAGATTATAATCGTTGAATATGATCATATCTACATCTGCATTTTGTATTTGCAACATTTTCAGCGGCTTGACATTGTTTAGTAAAAGTGTGACAGGCTGAGTCTGATGGTAAATAAACGCCTCCAATTATCGTAGATTTACTATTAGTTTTTATTATTACAAAAATGTGTTCCAGATCATCATCTGTTTTAATTTGCTTTGATTGTATGTTTTTCTTCACTACTATAATGACGCCACTTTTTGATTTAGCAGATATTTCGCAGTTGCAATCTTGACGACAAATATTGTAATACTTTAATGACATTTTACTTGTTGAATAATTATTATCTAGCCATGTTTCCAAAATAATTATAATATCATAAATTGAAGCCGTGCCAATTGCTGTAGTTGCGTGATTTTGCTTCTTATATTGTGACAATATACATTCAAGGGGTTTAGTAGTTTCCCCTTGACTGTCTATTTCTGACTTGCTCCAAAATCTTAGAATTCCGTGCATCTAATTCATATACCCTGCTCACAATTGTTCAGCCTAGTTTGAAGCTCTGTTTTCACTTTTTCATAATATTCTCTTTGCTTGTGAGTTTGCTTCTTATAAATTCTGAATTTTTCCGTATCAGTGGAATCTGTATGTTTAGTTATTCTTTTTAATCCATTATGCACTGCATCAACATCATTCATGATTACTTTTAATTGTCTTGAGTTTTTTCTTACCTTATTTAACTATTTTTTCAAATCCGCTCTATACTTCCATTTTCTCTAATAATGACTTTACACTATCTGCATCTTCGTTAATTATGTCTCTAAGGTTTACCTCAGAATATTCTTTAATATTATGAATTATTATGTTGCGAGATCTTTTCACACGATCAGATATTTCCGCCATTAAGGTTTCTCCATTCATGGTCGCTGAATCGGGAGAATTCTCTCTTTTCTCGGAGCAGAGTATTTCTATTGTTTGCTTCTAATGTGCGAATATCTGCACATAATTTAGGGACCAATCTAAAACCGTTCTTGCAAATAGAACATAAGAACAATAATGTTCTGGTTGGAATTTCTAGGCAACTTAGTGCCATAGAGCTCAATTTAGAGTACTCTGTATGAATGCTTTTTTCACAACCATCACATTTAATTCTGTTGTTTATTTCCTTTAACTTTCCACTGCATTCTCCATAATCATTTGTTAACATTTTCTGTTAGTTTTATCGCTAGCTTTACTTTGTTAAGTTACTGGTTTTGGAAACAAAATTTATGTTAGCTTGTAATAAAGGTAATTTCGGTTCCTATGGTATTATTTTAATTATATTAATTCTACAGTTAACGTTATATTACCCACCCAAATTATTTATGATATACACTTCACTTGTTCTTAAATGAAAGTGCTCATATTCCTTAAGTCTTTAGAAAACACTAAAAACAACAAACAACCACCTTACCCCATCAACACTTGGAAATGCAATGCTGGACTACAATACACCATACAATCGCTCGCGCAAAAAGAAAACACAGATACACATTATGCTGCCTTAATAACGTCATTCACCACGCAACCATCAACGCACAATACACTCTAATTTGGCAGACAAATATTTCTTCTGCTATACTCGTAGATAAAATGTAGGTTAGAATTAATTATTTAATAGAAGTATATAATTTTAGCATGTTAGTAAATATATAATATTCTATATTAAAATTTATTTCAGATGGGATTATCATGCGACTCATGTAAACCAGATGCTATTATTAGCTACAATCGATCGTGATTCGGCATCTCTTTTCACGCAAACTGCCGAACGATGGATCGGTTACATGAGCGGTAAACGAGCCCCACATAATTAAAAACAATTGAGACGACTAGTGTGAAAGCGTGTTTTTATGTTTGTTTTTTAAGAAAAATATCCCTATTTTTTTGTGTGAGATTACATGAGTCTCAAAGGAGATTCTCTTTGAATGAAATGCGTCGCTTTTGTGTTTGTTGACGTTTTTAACACAATTATTAATGGTTTTTAATATTTAAGTCATCAATTTTAATAAATGAATAATGTTTCATTAATCATTGATTTTGAATTTGTAAACGCTCTTACAAAAGTGATGCAATAGTATTATAAAAAGAGTTACATGTAACTTTGATCACTGTTTTTCAAGAAAATTGAACTTGTAACCGTGTCATGTGTAATAATACAACAGAGCCGGACTCTGTATAAATCTTTTGCTTGCCTCATACTATGTAAACATGGAAATGTTAACATGATTTTGTTTTATATAAATTGACTATACTTGTTAACGTATAATTGAATTAACAAACTTGGATTGTTAAATAGATATTGTAAGTTTTATAAACATCAACGATGTATTTGGTTATAATACGAAATTATTTGTTATAATGATTTTTTTCTTTTCAAAGCTTTAAGTATTATATTTTCCTGTTGCAAGCCTTAGTGGGACACCTGTATCTAAATATTATTCCGTTTATATTATTCCGTTTATATTATTAATCAACTAGTAACTGATATTAAAACAATCATATACAGGTTGTCCCTTTAAGCGCGCCTCAGGGGATGATTGATTTCCGGTGGATGATATTAAAATTCTGATTTTATATGGTTATAGACTCGTATAAATACTATATTATAAAAATAATATGTTTACAGTGAGGCCCAGATATGTTGAAACGCATTAAAGTTATGTTTTTTACCACTGTGGGAAAAACTATTGAAATATTTTAAATAAATAATAAATATACTTATATTCTCTTCTAATATGTTCATAAAAATTTTGATACATTGTTGAAAACATAAGATGTTTATAATAATTGTAGCGCTCCCCAAAAAATGTACGTACAACAAAAACTTGGCAATATTGCATTTTGCAACAACATTTTTCGAAAAGAATCACCATAAAACGTGACTATCTGTAATCATATGTAAACATATACGGGACGATCTATTGAAACAAATATAACATTCATGTGTTTTATTAAATTTGGGACTATATACAGGATGATTCACAACTTCGTGCATTAATTTTAACAGGTAGTAAAGCAAGTGGTATTACATCGATTTCTCAAAGAAAATAAATTTTTGATAGGGTTTCAAACTTGACCAGAAAAGCCAAATAAGGCGATATTTTTAGAGAAGCTCATTGGAATTTACCAGTAACATTGCCCTATATTCAAAACATTTGAAAATCCATATACAGACACTCTTCTGTTGGTAAAACTACTGTAGTACTGCAACCAAACTATATAAAACTATTTACAATAAGTCATAAATTACACAGAAGTCGTTTTATTGCTAGTTATTAGTCACTCATACGGAAACAGTATGCTTCTCTTTTACATTTTTTTAGAAGGTATTAGATGTTGACACCAATGTTGCAATTTAATCAACTAATGCATTTTGTATTACTTTGTAACAATTTTTATTGGTACATGAAACTACAAAGTTAGTTCAATAAATTTTGTTAGCAAACATTTGAATAAATTATAAGAAACGAACCAAGTAAGAATTAATAAATTATAATAGATGTTCAAAATGTCCTCTGTCTTCAGGAATGCAAAGACATGCTCCTCGTAGCAAATTTTCCGAACAGCTCTAAACATATCTCTATTATTAGTAAGGATTATATCAATCGATTCTCGAAGAACAATTCGATCGTGTAATTGTTCTGCGTTGTTTATATTAACATCAAACACTATTTCTTACTGCAACCCATAAAAACGTCTGTGGAATTCCACTCTACTGCGTCCGCTCTACTATCCCTGATCATTTAGTCAGACCAGTCCAATATACCTGTATCTTTTACTAGATTCAAAATTTCCTGATGAGAGCGTTTTTGTACGAATTCAGATTTAACTTTCGTTGCTCCAAATAGCTCTCTTCTTCTGGATGCCAGAGTTTCACACTCACATTTGATGTTGAGCTGCCTCACATTCCTCCAGTCACAACTTACACTATACTTCAGCAGAGTGTAAGCAAATTTTCTTCATACGTACCCTTAGAGGTGCGTGTCCTGTTAGTAGACCAGTTATTCTAAGGGGTTTGTTCTTATATGGCTTTCCTATATACCGCTTACGTGTTCATTTCTACTGATTTTGTCTAGGTGTCTATATGTTTTTGTTGCTTCAGTTTCGTATAGTTTCTGTGATGGAACTTGCCGGTATTCCCAGAGCCGGTTCCGGACCAATGAATCGTGTACTGGATGCCTTCTTTGCTATTGCATGTGCTACTTCGTTGCTTACAATACCTCATTTAACATACATTATACATCAACAAAGTCTATAGATAAAAAATTTGTTTAATATTAGCTACTTGAAATTGTTGCGTAATATGGACAAATTTCTAAGTGTTCTGTAAAAGACAACAAAATACAAATGTTTTATTTAGCTTCAAGAAGGTGTGATTCGTTTGATGTTTTTGTTACGCCGATAAGGCGAAAGCTGCAAGTTGTTCGATTTAGCCACACAATCTTCACATTGACTACTGTATCGGTCATAGTCCAGATTGTGTATAGCTTTAGGCAAGTTGCGAAAAGCCTGACCTGAAAACTAATATGAAAATTGACATGGCGTATGCTATTTATTTTAATGTACGTACAAAATAAAAAAAAATCAAGTTTTGCACATGAACCAGTTACAATCTTTAATGAATATGAAAAAATATAATAGTTTTCTCTATCTACCAATGAGCGAGAGAAAATGTTCAGATCCTTATTTTACTAAATGAAAAAGAGAATAAAGTGAAAACAAATTATATCTATCGTCTTGGAAAAGTGTAAAAATATGAGATTATTTAACTACGAAAAATTTTATGAAATGAATAAATAGAGTTAATGATTCAGTTGTGAACAAAATTAATTCAATAAGTTTAGTGTGCAAACGACTTCAATTCTCAATTGTGTTTTAATTATTTGTCGTGTTAAGTTCAACGAACTTTAGAACTAGAATTGTGAGTCACCCTGAATATAAAGATATTTTTAAAATGCACTACTTCAACGGGTCTATAATAATCATCTATTACTCGAAAGTACATACCCATTAAAATAATAAATAAATCTTAGTGGTCTTCCATATAGTATATAGAGATAGATTTATCTGATATATAGTGCAATCATGAAAATAATCATTAATTTATCTAGAAGATATAAATTTAAAAGAATCTATTTGTTTATGAAGGAGGATATGTTCTCTCAATAAATTTTAAGATAATACATGTAAATTTCTGTGAATATGAATGAATGTTTTGCATCGTAAATATTTGAAGATCAATTTTATATAAAGAATGATAAAATAATAATGTTGAATACAAAACTTTAAAGTCTCGTGTGGAAAAAAAGGGTGGGGGTATCCATTCTCCTGAAATTCCTTTTCGGAGACTGTAATGCAATGTACCGGTATACCAATGTAGCAACAGAATTATATATGGTTATCTGGGTAAAAGTGTTCAAAAAACTCATATGGTGTCTAATTGCAAATACACAACAGTAAGCTATAACTTTTAGGACATCTTCATTTGTTTAAATGAAGTTTTTTTTAGGCCACACAAGAGAGGTTGATTTTTTCTTGCCTTTATCTTTAGGAACGGTGTTCTTTGAAGTTGAAGGCTGCTCTTCAATCTCGTCTCCAGAAAATGCATCTTCATGTACCTGAAAATAATTTTCTCCACTAGGTTCAGCTTCAGCAAAGTACTCTGGATCAACTGTGTTCCGAAAAATCTTCGAACTCGAACTCTTCGAAATTATTTCTGCTAGTTTGGTTTCTGTAAGTGGCTCCATAGGCCCTTTTTTCGATAAGACTTGTCAAGTTCTGTAGTGAGCATAATGCCGTTAGGTTGCACCCTAACCAACTAAACTCTCCAACTTTTTATCCGAACAAAAGTATAAAAATATCCCGAAAATACATTAATGTTTTGTTTATATAGCAAATATTACTACAGCGAATAATACAACTTTATCATTCATTCGGTTAAAAAAAATATAAAAGATACCCAAAAATACATTATTGTTTTCTTTATTGCATAAAAAAGTAATAATCCAGCGTATAATACAACATGATTTACTTCTATTTACAATAAACTTACTTCCATTTACAACTAGAAAACAAATTTTATCACGATTAACTAAATATTGCAACGTTTCGTGCAATATTTAAAAAATAACTTCAACAAAAGAAAACTGACTGAAAATTTACACACAATGTTTTAAGATTATAATTCAATTGTAATACAAGCGCCGAGAAATCGCTTGAGTAGGCATTTCCTAAGAGCAATAGTTGAGACGGAATATTGCAAGTCAGCTACAAAATGAAATGCTGGCTTCGAACAAACGCACTACGAGGTTAAATCCGACTTTCCTCAACACCTCCCTTACTCTTATTTTTTCCAATCCAATACCCTACAATCACTCCTTGGTTTTTATCATTCATTCATATCTCTTTTTGCAATGATCTTTACGCTCTTTTTTACTTTCATTACCTGCTCCATACTCATCATTTCACCCAATATTTACTCTCCCATCCTTTTAAATCTACATCCTCCTACAGGTAAACGAACCACCTCAATGTCCTTTAAACGTCAATTCACCCTTTTCATCTCCTGTCATTCATCAATTACTAATTCCTCATGTTCGGTCCATTCCACGAATCTGCTTCCTTTCGTATTTCGAATCTTATCCTTTCTCCTTGATTCACTGCCTGGCCAATTCCCATCTCCCTCGTTCTTAAATTCCAGTTTCTCAAGATTAAAACCGATTCCTTTTTTTATTCCAAACATTCAGTGTTTCACTAATCTTTTCCATAAACCTATCCCATGCTTTATTCACATATAGCATACTTACTATCCATTCTTTACCATGTCTAACCTCATGCAATATGTATCTTTCCATTCAATATATTCTTTCCTTTCCCCTATTCCTATTTTCCTCCGGGTAATAATACCTCCCATTGCTGTGCCCTTAACACTTTCTTTTTTGCTCCTCGTATTTTCCAGTCATATCCCCTAGGCAATCTTCTCATTATCGTATCCCAGTCCATACGCAAGTCTCTATTAATCCTATCACATTATATGTTTAAGTACTAATCTATCTTCTTGTCACCTATGTTATTATTTAACCTCTGCATATTCCAGCTTAAAACGTTAACTTCTCTTTCTTTTATTAATTTAGTTGTCTCGATCCTCTTCCTCCTCCGCATCCATTTTTCCCTTGCTGATTCTTCTTCTGTACCCCTGTATTCTTCACTTGTTTTTCTATTTCACCATCCTTGTTTCATATATTTCTCCACGTACCTATTGGGTTTCCATCATATCATTTTTTTTCTCTGTTCCTTTTCTCTGTTCTCCTTTTCCTTTTTTCTAACGTATATCTCTTATCATTTCACTCCCATTTCTCTTCATCCACGAAGACCTTCCTGTATCCCACCTTTGCTCGTTTTCCTGTGGTGCTCATCTCGCTAATCATCTCATTTTGCCTCCTCTGTACCTCTCCATTCTTCTTAAATCTTCTCCATTCTTCTTAAACTACATCTTTTAGGTAATACCTTCTTCCTTTTAACTGATTTTTTCTCTTCGTGATTTCTATTTTGTCTTTCAAGGTTCTAAATTTAATTAGTATTATTCTATTTTTTACCATTTTTATCCCTTCTCCCAATCTGGAACATTTCTGTAACCTCCGTAGTGCTATTTAATCTTTTCATTATCAGCTGATACTATGTTCTATTCTAAAATTTCACTTTTGATCGAATATATATCCCCTTGTTATATGTCATACATAGTTATAAACCCTGGACCATGCGTAGTGGTACGCCTAATAGTCCCCTTATGAACCTAGGATCACCCAATTGCAAAGTGTTGAAAACACAGAAACCTCGAATTGGTCTGCAACATGTAAATTTTTTGTGAAAGCTGAGATTCTAAATTTGATAGAATTTTGACCAGACAGTTTAAGAAAGAATATTAACTGGATTCAACAGTTTTAATTATTCTTTGTTTATTTTGTTATATAAATTAATTTGAATGTTTTAAATTTAAAACCAAATTTTACATTTTTATTAATTTAAAGTTTTGGCAAAAAATATTTGTAATAATATTTTCTACGTAAATATCTTATTTGAAACAGTGCATTGCAATTGTTGTCCTTGATTTGATTTTCTGATATTCGGGCTATAAATTTTTGTACACAACATTAATGTATCTTTAAGGCGGCTTTGTACAAACTTCTTAGCATTTTAGAAAGTATTACGAGGTATTTACGTTTATATTACATTTTTTAAATAATTAATTGTGTACAATAGATCTTTTATCTCTATTTTAATATTTTTTTCCTTGTTAATTAACGTATGTATTTATGTGTACAGTATTCTTTCATAATAAAATGTAGGTATTTCTTGGATTTATGTGTTTCAACAAATAATACTTTATTTACAATTAAATAATTTTTGAGTAGTGTCATATATAATACATATCTTTGATTGTTATAATTGATTTAAAAGCAAGCAAAAGTACGTATTGATGGCGCAGCCATTGCCATCTATTAATTGATATTGAAAATAATAGCTTAAAGCAGCTTTCTAGAAAATTGTTTATCATAGTTTTATCTCGTATTATTCTACTGAGCTAAACAATTGAAAAACCATACTGTGTTATGAAATTTGTTGTGTCTGTTTTTATCCTACCACTGTCTCGTTTTTGTCCAAATCATAGGTTATAAATGAGACCAAATTTAATTTTTTTTTACATCTTAGGACAAAATTAGGCACATAACCTTATTTACCAAAGAAGATGTACCAGAAAAATAATCAAGCGGATAAAATAATATCTAATCCATTTAAAATTATTTAAAAAAATCAAATTTTCGTTTTTGCACCACTAACTCCTCCTTTATACATGGTTATCAATTTTGACTAAAAAGAATCATAAAGAAACAAGGTCTTATTGTACATTTATATTTAAGTATTTCTACACACTTACGCCTCGATTATTTACGATTTTAATTTTATTAGAAATATATCTGTTTAAAATAAATTATTGTTTAAGTTTCTATAAAAATTTGTTTTAGTCAATATTACAATTCGTCCATGTTGTTATATATTTATTAATATCTTGTATTTTTTGACTATATTATTTAGTTGAGTTAATTCTAAAAAATTAGTATTTTCATAAATTATGTATATAAGATATTTTACTATTTATATCTTTTTTATTTTATTATAATATTTTAATGATTAGTGTAGATAGTATATAAAAATAGTATAGTAATTAAACATTTATACGTATTATTAGTATTGTCTATACTTCGATAAAATTTTAAATATTTTATAGATGTACGATGATAAAACAATCTATGTAAATGTCAATTATATTATAATCTAAATGACTGCATAAGTGATTAGGCTGAGACTTTAATAATATTTCTTGAAAGCATAAAATTGATCTAGTCAGCGTTAAAATAACACACATCTTTACGGATCACTGAGTTACTTTCAGAATATATAAAACTTTGAGTTACATTGGTTAGTGATTTTGTCAAATTGAAACCAACTACATATTTCGATCAACCATTAGATTAAAGTTAGGCAAAAGGGATTTTGTTTTTATTAAGAGACCATAGCGATGCTTCCAGTAAAGAGTCCACTGGCGTCTTATACTAATGACAGAAATGGTACAAAATTATTAAAACTTCAAAATGCTGTACTTTGGTGAAAACAAAATACATTTTCACTTTATACTTTTTAATGAACATTTAATGCGCAGGAATGGGGATTAAAAATTCATTATACCTTTCTTGTTTTGTTTTGGATGGTGAATAA
This sequence comes from Adranes taylori, assembly GCA_009867245.2. Classification (NCBI taxonomy): domain Eukaryota; kingdom Metazoa; phylum Arthropoda; class Insecta; order Coleoptera; family Staphylinidae; genus Adranes; species Adranes taylori. The sequence goes on along the minus strand of WYDF02282726.1, from coordinate 30,781 downwards.
AGATAGGTTGGGTTTTATTTGGATTGGGAATGATGCGCCATTTTTGTGTCCATTTCGCTAAATTGTCAAAAGACAACTGCAGATGGCGGTTTGCAGTTAGCACTTTTGGGGTACATACTCAGTAAGCTGTGTCATCGCGTACAAGGAATAATCAGTATTAGGAGAGGTTGGTTGTTGGAGATCGTGACAGTACATAATCTACAAGACAGACAGCCGCAAGGACAGACCCTTGGGGCTAGCCAGCTTGAAGGTGTACATGTCTGGAAAGAGTGTCTCCCATTTAAATTTGGGTTGTACGGTCTGATAGATATGATTGAACCATCTTCAGTGTGTTAGGATTAAAAATATGAAGCTCATGGGGTTTACGAATCAGCCCAGCATGCTAGACAGAGTCAAAGACATGAGAGATATGCAAGAGTACTGCCCGAGCGCAGTGACCATTGTTTAGAGCACGAGTTGCATTAGTTTGAAATCTGAAGAGAGGGTCTATAGTAGTGAGATGCTCTAAAACCCAATTGGTTGTCTGGTAGAACTTTGTTTCGAAAGCTAGAAGTGAAGTCAGTTACGAAAGCTAGAAGTGAAGATTCTTTCGAAAGTTTTTCTTTAGACGTTTAGAAGTGTGATGGTCTCAGCCGGAATATGTCTGAGGATACGACGAGGTAATGGGCCTGAAGCAGGAGCGATGTTTTTGCCTGAATTCCCGGATTTTGCCTGAGTGTTTCGGATATTTCATTTGAGGTAATCGGATATAAAATTTCATCCTGTTCAAGAAAGTTTGTAGGTGGTATGTGGCGTATATCATTAACTAGATTTTTTGGTTTTTGTCTTGTAAATAGTAAAGAACTTTAACGGACGTAAGATTTTAAGGAGGAGCTAAAATGACGGCTTTGATATATTTTTATTTTTTATGCAAAAATTATGACACCATGGGAGGGAGAAACTAGTTGCGGGTCCCCTTCCCTCCGTTACTTAATCGTCTTCTGTCCACACAGTGCACGGTCTATTACAGTATGCACTAGATTTATAGTATTTGAATATATATTTTTTGGCGATATTTCTGGAACCGTTACAGATTTTTCTAAGATTCAAATTTACCTCGTTAGATGGTACCGGGAATCCGTTTGTTTATATTTGAATTTTTTGTATGAGTAAGGTTTTGACTATATACAGGATATTCATAATATTACAAATTTTGCAGCCCCTTTCACAAAAACGGTTGAACAACAATTTTTTTCCTTTACTGGTCAAGCCTTACAAAGAGTTTAAAAAACAGACGGTTTAGTCTTGAAAAAAAAATAATAATTTCGTTTCCATACAAGTAGTAAAAACAAAACTTGAGGAACATATAAATGAGTCCAATTTTAATACTTCCAGAGATATGATTCCTAATACATTACACATATTCTGTTGATTTCTATCTGAGATAAAACGTATACATTTGCGTTATTGCTGACCAAATAGGTAGGAGACAATTTATTGCAGCAATTTTTTACATTTTGTGAGATCTATAAGGTGGGTGCTAATGGTATTTAATAAATGTTGTCATTGGTGAGTCCAAATTATAATTTCGGTAGGGGTTCAAACTGATCACATATATCTTCTTCGTCCAACGTCGTGACCGGCTTGTGGTCACTACGATGTTGACGTTGAATAGGGCAATCTTCTAATCTCTGTATTAATCGTTTAACAGTTGATTTCCAGGTCTCTCAATCGTTCACTTGGCTCGCTGCTTTAGTGAAACATGTTTCTCTTAGTTTCGAAATATTATCGTTCCACCTAGTTCGGGATCGATCCCGTTTCCTTTTCCCTCTCGGTTTTCCATGAACACAAGTTTTTCCATGCTGTCGAGAGATGTCCGAATATTTTCAAAATTCGTCCATATGTCATCGATGACAATCCTTGTACGGGTTTGACCTCATTTAAGATGGAGACATTTGTTTTTCTAATTGTCCAGGGAACTCGTAACATCCTGCGCCAGACTGCATTTCGAACGCTTCTATTCTTCTCCTGTCGTTGGAACGGATTACCTAGGTCTCCGAGGCTTACGAGATAAAACGGGAAAAAGTAGGGCGTTTACAAGGATTGCCTTCGTTTTCCTAGTGATATTTCGATCTTTCCAGTTTTTTGTTAGTTTTATCATGGTCGAGCGGGCAATTTCAATTCGCCGTCTTATTTCCAATTTGCAATAGCCAAACGTATGAAGCATGGAGCTCGACATACATAAATTTTTCGACGGCTTCAAAGTTCCCTATTTTTGTAGATTCATCGATTTTCGTTATCTCAGTCTACTATCATGACTTTCGTCTTGTTGGCATTTATTTTCAGCCCATAGTCTCGGCTTACGTCTTCCTGTTTTTGAAGAAACTCTAAATGCTCGTCGGTGTTGTTAGCTATTAGAAGAGTATCATCCACAAATAGACAGTTTGTAAAGCGCTTTCCGCCAATCTTTGCTCCGCCGTTCCAGTTGTGTAAAGTGCGGTACATCACTATTTCGCTATAGATTTTATAGAGTAGGGGTGAAAGTACGCAGCCTTAACGAACGTCTTTCCTAATGCAACATTTTTCGAATAATGTGTTATCGATTTTAACGACCGCCTGCGAATTCTCATACAGGGGTTTGATTAGAATGATAAGATGACATGATACGCCAAATTCTGCTAAAGTCATCCATATTCTGGACCAAAGACCGTTATCAAACGCTTTTTCGTAATCTACAAAGCACATATACATCGGTTCCGAGTATTCTTAGCCCTTTTTTATAAGCTGTCTCACATTAAAATTTTATTCTCGATTACTCCATCCTTTCACAAATCCTACTTGTTTTGGAGCTATTTGATGTATCAAGAAGGCTTGCAGTCTCGCTTGAAGAATGTACAATATAATCTTGCTGGAATGTGATATCAGTCATATCAGACAAATAGCTTTCGCATGCTGTTTATGACCTTTTCTTATGTAGGGGAAGCAATACGACTTCAAAGTTGACCAGTAAGGCTAGCCATAAGGCATGTAGTTATAAGTCTGTTTTCCAAATCTTGTGGCACAATGTGTGCAAGATTCTTTGCCCGCTTTCGTCAAGGGCCTGCATGACCTCTGCTGATATTTTGTCCATTCCTACTGCTTTACCTTTTCTTCATTTGTCATTTGCGACTTTCACCTCATCTAACAGTATACCGGGTTTCTCCTCATAATTCCCCAGGTCTCGACAAATAATATTCGGATCAACATACATATTGCCACAGAAATCTGTCCACACCAATGCAATTTGTTTTTGTTCTGTATTCAAATGATCATGTTGATCTTTAGTTGGCCAGTGTTGGGGTTTGAACTCCTGAGTGATAGAACGTATCTTCTTGAAAAGGTCTTTTGAGTTATTCGTATCAAAGAAATTCTGAATTTCTATACAAACATTCATCAAATATTTATTTTTGTCTCTACGCGTAGCAACTTATATCTCCCGATTTAACGATTGGTAGAATTCTCGATATATACTGCTATCAAGACCCCGGCCTTTCCTGTTCCTTCGTTCACGAATGAGCTCTATTGTTTCCGTTGATAACCAGGGTTGTCTAACAGTATTTTGGTCTTCTTGAGGTGATTCTTCTAAAGTTGTGACTAGAGACTTTTACCCAGCCTGCCATATAGTTTCAGTATTTTTTGGTGAAATTCTTCGTTTTTGAGAATGACGTTATTGTTGCAACGTAACCTAGTCAGCGCTGAGCCTGGGCAGACTTTTGATTTGCCTTTGCCTACAGATTTTAAGTTTTCCTGTAAACTCATACATCAGCAGTTGACGATCGTGTCCACAATCTGCAGGCGGTAACGTTTTCACCGTTTGTACCGATGATTTCCATCTCTACTTAATCAAGATATAATCTATTTGATTCCTCGTGTATCAATCAGGAGATGATATCTGCAGGTGTATAATCTGCGTTTGTGATGCTCATACATTGACTTAGTAATTGGGAGCGTATTTTCGATGCAGAATTGGATGAGGCGTTCTGCTCTGTCGTTCTCCTCTGGATGCGACGCTCTGATCACACATATACTGCACCCAAATATTCCGATTTTATTGTTTACCTTAATTTAAATTTTGAGCAAAATAATGTTTTGATCCGGTAAACCCTTTTCCCTTTAAATGAATCATTGTCTTCAGTGTTGCAAACATGTTTGAGTACACGTACTTATTTATTATTTTAATGTTAAATACTATTTTAATCTTCAATGAGTACGGCTATACTTTTCCATGCTAATCGGTTGTTAACCTACACAGCTATTGACGTAGTCGAATATTGATAGACTAATAACATGGTGACATGGTCAATAGTAAAACTTTTACTTCATACACTATATAATGAATTTTTTTCGTTGTTGTATATAAAAAGTATAATAGTGGCCCGTTTACGAAATTTTGTTTTATTGTTTTTATAGTACTTTTAGTTAAACTATTCTTCCTCCACATTTTGATACAATACTCGATTTCTATGCAATTTGTTTTCCTTTCGTTGCTTTGAAGAGCAGTTTGTACTTTACCGTATATATGTTAATCCATACGCGATGTTAATCCAACGCGCCGCAATTCTGTTAGTCTCCAACAGATCACTAAAAGAATACGAAAGACGAATGAATCGAAATGGACGAGTCGAACTAAATATTATGATTACTACAAACTGCGGATTAAGGATACTCTATTGTACTCCTAATATATCTACATAAAGCCGTGATTATTTTTTACCACCTAAAATATTGTATATGGATACTTCGCTCAAAGCAGTGGATCATAAAGACTCCAACTAGTGAAGGAAAATTTGTAGCATCCCCAAGTAAAGAGTTTTTTAAGAAAAGAAGTAAATATGGTCTCAGTAAGTCTTAAAATCGCCGTTGCAAAATACACTAATTTCGGTTGTAAAAATCTGTACATTCATTTTGATATCAAAAATGTTAGTGTTAAATTGTTTGCATTCTTCCCACTTCCTCTATAAAAGATGACAAAGTTTTTATTTTACTAATAAGTAGGAGATATATGTTAAAAGTTGATGTTATATTTAATTAATTTAAATCAACGTTCATAATATTTGACTAAAAAAGAGCCACTAATTTTAGGTTTTGACCAATTGGGTGTTAACTTTAAAAGAACGCAATTGTGGTACCGTAGAAAGGAATGTTTAAATAAAAATAAAACCTTTCATTTAAAATTTCTTTCACTAGAACATAATATGTGAACATTAATTTGTTTAGAACACTGAGTAATCTATGAGGACTTCAGTAACTCACTTCTGCGGTGACTACTTAGATAATTAAGACACTTGGTGAGCTAATACGCTAAAATGTAATTATTTATTCTTACAAATAACCAATAATGTATACAAATTAAATTAAAAACAAGTATGATTATATGTTCAAACTTAATAATAACTTTATTTGCGTAATCAAAAATTACAAAACAGATATGAAATAAAATATAGAAAAACAGATAAAAGAAATGATACGCTTTTAGAAAAATATAAGAAAAGTTATTTTTATTATGTTATCTAATTGCTAGATGTGGGTATAAGATTATAGTACCTGCTTTAGTTAACGTCGCAAGTTTGTTACGCGTCGTTACAAATTTGGATTGTATCTATTCTGACAGAGGTTCTTACAATATTTGCTTACGCAATCTTCACATAGATCATGGAAAGGTTGTACGTTCACGCAGAGTTTGTGATGATAACCGTGTACCATAATTCTACATATTCTGCTATGATTATTCTGGTTTGATTGTCTCCAAGAAACAGATTTAAAAGCTGGCCCTTTGTCAAACACATATTTCTGCCTCAGATCGTTTACAAAAGTTGGCCATCCTAAGATTTGATAGCATAGTGTGCTTGATGCACTTTTGTGGATTCTGAGTACTCTCTTTATGAAGTAAGATTTAATTTTATCCAGCTCCTGTAGTTTTCTAATGGTTAATAGCGAAGAAATTTGTTGCAGGGCATATGTTGCAATATTTTGTATTTTTTGTTTGACTTGATTATATACACTTTTGATTGTTAATCTATGAACGTTTTTTAAACTGTTTACTGCCCCAATGGATTGAATTTTTCTGTTAATGATGTGTTCGCTAAATGTTAGTTTTGTTTGCATTGCATTGTACATGTTCACTATTTCGACTTCTTGGCCTCTGCATAGAAAACTGTCCTCTTTTGCCAAATCTGTCACCTTCTCGAAATTTCATCACCTTGGTTTTCGCCAGGTTTTCTTTAATTTTATTAAAATCATTAAATTTGGTAAGATTGTTGAGAGCTTTATTAACACGTTGACGCCGGTCCGCAAATACATATTATGTTTTATCGGGCGGCGTTTTTCACATTTTGCTATTATTCATCTAATACGTGCAAAATCAGTGGTGCTATCTGTGGTTGTCATAGCAACGACTAAATAAGTTGTTAAGCCGAGATGGAATTCCAACGAGATGGAATTCTTTTACCAGTTTTTAACTAAATAAGCTTCTGACAACGCTATAAAAACCTTCGTCAAAGTCAACGTAGCAGGCGTACATTTTCCCCCTTTTGTTGGATATTTCTGATTGTATATCTTGTATTATTTTTCCAATTCGGGTTCTGGGCGCTTTTCTTGGGATGAAACCATATTGTTCAGGTGTTTGTCCATTGACCATAGTTTGTCCATTAAAATTGCAATTAATGAGCTTTGATAGGCATTTATATGCGGTTTGCTGAACAGCAATGCCCCTTTTGTTGTTTTGGCCGGTCACGCTCCTTTTGCTTTAATTTAGTATATACTAGTAATTTAGTTATTTCACATATATCGGGTATTTGACCTTCTAAAAAACATCGATTGAAAAGTAATTCCCTATCTCCAGTAACCAGGTACTTTGTTTAATTTCCTCATTCGATATTAGATCTGGTGCTGTGGCCTTACGATTTTTAGTTTCTCTAATTACCTTTAGGATTTCCTGAGTGGTAAAAAGTTCATCGCACCAGATCTCATGTTCTGTGTTGTTGAAGTCTATCGGAGGTATATTTTCTGATGTATATAAGCTCCTAATGTGTGATTGAAGCACATCTTCTGTCTTTTCTGTAGCAAACTGTGGATGCTGTTCCTTGAATAAACTCCATTGTAGCAGCCTGCAGTCGAACTCTTCTATCAATTTGTTTTCTGTATATGCTTTTCTTTTGTTATTTATTAATATCTTAAAGTCTCTGCTCTTATTGTGATAGTACAGCTGGTTGTGTTTCATTGCGTTACATGTAGCTTTTAGTTTTTGGCATTCCTGGTCAAACCATGATATATGGAAATGTTTTCTTTTTTCCATCATAGTTTTTTGGATAATTTTATTCATACTGCTTACAGTAAAAGCGATTTGATTTAGGTTTACGTGAGTTTTATAGTAACAGTTTTTCAAGACCTAATTTTCTTGTGGTTTCAGTTTTTTGGTTATTTTGTTCTATGTTCGTTACTTTTGCAAAAACTAACTATCTGATGTTTTCTAGCAATGGTCTTATTAAATTTTCTTTCTTGTATATATTGAAGATGATGTTTTTTTTATAATTTGAAGATGGAAACTGACAATATATTTTTAATTTTTTCATTATGCTATTTATAATCTTTGAATTTTTTAATACAATAGAAGGTAATATTTTTTCTTATAGTTATTATTGTTTCATTTTTGATTTAAAGATTATACCATTTTTCCAATTTAAATTCATAAAAAATCTATAAATTTTAGTTTATTTAGTAAGAAAAAAAATTTTAACTTTTTGTACTGTCATTTTCACTTAAATAAATGCTCGCAGATTTCATCAATTTCAAAATTGGAGTTATAATAACAACAGAGGAAAATCGCTATTTTTGTGCTAATTATTATAGAATTTTCTTGTTTTTAACCAGCTTTGGTTCGAAATACGGTTTCACTGCTGCTATAAGGCCATCACTCGATCTGCCTTTGTTGTTAGTTACATTTGCTTTTTCGACAAATAAACACAACCCCCAAGACAAATATCCTCACAACACAAAGTTTCTGTCAAAACTATAAAATCAGTGTTTTTAAATAGGTCTATTTCTGGTGATCTATTTCTGGCACGCATTTCGATATTCCACAAAAATATTTGAATGCTATTGGTTCTGTCTGTTGGTTTTGGTGCTTATTGTGCCCTCTTTTTCCTCTATGTGTTTTACGTAGTTTGTACTGTATTTTGAATATTTTTGCGTTTTTAAGAGATTGTATCCATTTTCTGTCTATTTTGATTAACTGTTACGTACATTTTGCTGGCTGGAATGTTGGCACACGCACAGTTCAAACTTAAGCACGTAATAAGTATCAATAAGAAAAAACCTATTTTAGTGACCTATGAAATCGTACGCAGGAACATCATATAATACTGTTTTGAATTAACTTATTAATCTATAGATAAATTAAACAAAACAAAATACATTACATTACGTTTGAATTATTATTTAAGGTCTATTATTGACCTACAATATTATAAGCGCCCTGACATTTGATATTAATGATTAAAGATTTTAAATTACTAATGTCGTTTTTGTAATTGTTTTTAAATAGTTATGCTCTCGCAATTTTGTTACGCTTTTGTAAAAATTAATTATGAAAATTAATTCTGAATTATTTCTTAAACAATGATAATTTTGAAATCTAATATATAATAAAAATTTTTATCAAAAACTTCATTAAAAGCTGCATTAAGAATAGAGCATTAAAAATATCTTGGAGTAGATGAGTTTTATAAATTCTTATCTTCATGACATTTTACACATTTTATCATGATTAAGCTAGTTTTGTGGCCTAACAAAATTTCGGACTCTTCATAAATTTTTATTAATTTTTAGTAGTAAGCGCACATTTTCAAATTTTTATATATTGCTGAATTAGTTTCTATTCTATTTTATATTCTACAGACTCTAATTTTGTGATGACTTGTCACAAAATTTATGTTAAACATTCCTGATACTTTTGTGGCCACACCGATTATCTTATTCTTTCAAATTATTTGCTAAAATGCTCACATAATATTCAGATATGAAATGGATCAGTCGTCTAATTTTTCTTTTGTTTGTTCTGTTCTTGAATGTTTCAGCTTCAAACTATTGAAATAATAATTTTATTTTGATATCGAATTTAATTGTACGAAATTTTTGCAACAGAAAATAAACCATTTAAAACCCAGACTAAAACAATAATATAATAACATTCTGAATAATAATCCTGACTAAAATAATAACATTCTGAATAATAATCATGTTTAAACTTAAATACATTTTAGATGAAAACATATCAGTTAGCCTTGTAGGACAATACAATTAATTATTATTTTACTAAATGTACTTAAAAACGGATTAAATCTAGGGTACAATATCACTGATAAAAACATGTTTTTCTTATAAATAAATTTTTTTTTAACATTTTATTATAATTTGTTTAAATATTATTCTTAATTTTAACCATAGCACATTTAGTATTTTAGAAAAATTTTTATTTTAGAAAAATTGTGGTTAATATTACAATTGCCTCTCAGCAACTATATGAACGCAGGTGAGCCATCGCATTCATCAGCTTTCTTATATAGGTTTTCTCCAACTACACTACGGGAATTTCTGCTCCCACTGACTCTTAGCACAATCTTGGCGCTCAATGTGTTTAATCTTATTATTTGATTTTATTTATCTGTGAACAAAAGAAACAAAGTTTTACATCTTATATACATCAAAATTATTTTACGAAATAGTATTCCTTAAGCACAATATGTAGCTACAACAAGTGTAGCATCGTTTAAGGGTTTTACTTTTGTTCACTAAGATAAAAAATTGATCTTATTGTGAACTTATATAATATTTGTGAAAAGTAATGTCTACTAAGGCATGACAAAGCGCTTTGTTTCTGCGGTCTCATCAGATGCTTGAAGCAAAACTTTAACTTTATTTATATGTAAACGATTGCTTTTAATGATTGCTGTGTTCAATCATTTTCATGTGTTACTATCCATGTGTGACGAGTTCCCACTCGCCACGCTGCTAATGGTGAGGCGTAGCGACTTGTCACAGATGGTTAGAACGTAGGTTAGGAGGTGTAACAGCAGATAGGTTTGCGAAGGGGTAGGAAAGAAACAAAGCTATTCATAACATACATGCAATTTATAAAACACTATATGAAAATCGCTCACCAAAATTATTATCTGGGCGACTGTCGCTGGTTGTCGCTTTGTCATGGTCTCGGCTGGTCTCGCACTACTGTTACTCTACGGTCGATTTTCGAGTTCACAAGGAACTAACTATATATGCTTAAAAATCTCGCTTTTGTAGACGTGAACCTCTCAATTTTTGCTCTGTGGTACGGGTCGTGTGTGGCGATTCACATATTTATTTCTGTGACACGTTCCATCCACACAAGCCTATGTACCTCTCGGTATTATCCCTATCATCTGTGTCGACATAATACACAATTCCACTCTACCGGCTTTTCCACGCTTAAAATAGAAACAACCGACCAGTAGTTTATGCAGCATCAGTGAGCAACAATAATGCGCTATCATATAGTACACCAGTGAAATACGCTAGCTTACTTTATTAATACTTTCCCAAACACACACATACGCATAAGTCATATATAGTTAAACGTTCATAGCAGTGTCGCATACTCAAATACGGCACGGTAATAACAATCGTCAGCTATCTCTCTGATTTATACGGCCAGATAGGCGACCAAATATTCCCTCTCATACGCGCTAAGCATTGTGTTTAATTCATAATAGACAATTTGTTTTATCTAGTAGCGACAGCAAAATAATATTTGTTTACATTTATAATCGGAATACATAATTTTCATTTACTACAAACGCGTTTAAACTGGCGGCGGCCCAGTGCAGTACTTTTATATAATACATTTATTCAGACTATTTATTATAACATTCTTTGTTACACATAAGTGCATATTTTTGTCATTGTACCAATAAGGAACAATTCTGCTATGTGTTAGCAAAAACAAGCAACCTCTTAGCATATTATTGTTGTTTCTGCGAACACATTGCAGAATTGTTCATTATTCAGCAGTTCGAGCAGGCAACCCTATAGTACTTAACTTTCAGTTCCATACTTTCAGTTCCAAACTTTCAGTTCCACATTTGGCGTCAATAATGTGTTATGAGTCTATAATTAATTTTGAGCAATTATAATAATTATATAGCTATTATAATGTGCTATGGTGTAAAATAAAATTTAATTATACTATTTAAGGATGTAGATGTTTTTTAATCATAATCTTAATAATTTTAGGTAGTGTTATTTTTTTAGTGTACTTAGTGAATCTTATGAGGACAAAACTTTTCACAATAAAACTTTAACTCAATATAAATGAAGTCAATATGTACATATGTAGTTTTAATCGATTATGTAAAATACATTCCATTATTAATATTGTAGTGGTATATACATATGTTAAATGTTTTAAATTTAATCTACATAATGTGTATGTAAGCACTAAAACATATCTTAAATCAAGGGGAACATAAAACTATATATTATTCTTTTAGTGAATAAGCTTTCCATCGTAACAATTTAATTGTAATAAAAATATATAACCTGTCCCACTGGCTAGCCGTTTTATCGTGGACAATATAATAGTTAGAGGTTTCAGAAACAAATATTTATTACTAAAGTTGACAAATCTTTTGAAGATACTTTCATGTTTGAGGTTTTACCTATAGTAAACGGTGTAATATAAAGTTAGTAACAAAAATTTACTTTTTCACAGAAAGTCCGTAGACATGATATATGTTTGGTGCTATATTTAAAAAGACTAACTGACCCTAAGTACATGTTTTATAAACTTTCTCATCTTCTATTAATAGATAGAGGGAGATCAAAAGATCGGATGCAATTGGAAAATATTAGAAGAATTAAATTTGTTGCATTTTAAATGTTTTTATCATGGCTCAAAATAGTACACTCATTATTTAAATTAATTCTGAAATTAAAACAAACTGTCGTAGTATCAACAGCATTCTCTACTACATGAATTGTCAACTCCTGAGTGTGTATAGGAAGTAATTTTAAATCTACTTACAATTTAGTTTCAAATTCGCCTACGGGTGTCAAATTGGTTTAAAGCTCTTGATTTTACAAAGATTCAAATATTACATACTTCCCGAGCTGATTATTGGAGATTTGAGAAAAGTCTTGAATAAAATTTATTTCGCTTTAGTTAGTCTTTTTAACCACACCATCAAAAGTATCCCATATAATAACTTTCTGCGAAAAAGTCAATTTCTCTTACTAAACATTACTGCCGTTTAAATCTCAAACTGGAAATAGATTTCAGAGATTTCTCGTACCAAGTATTATATTTTCCAAGATAAAACTGCTTGCGAGTCTTAACGGGACAGCTTGTATATATTGAAATATATATATATTAATTCTGTTATATTGATAACCAACTCGGATATTTCCTACAGTTGTATGTTTTAAACTGATTTGGGCTTTCACGATGTAGAGTAAAAAACATTTTATCACAAACAAAAATCTTTCCTGAAATTTTGCAGGATTTGATGGAGCTTTTATATAATCTTGTGTTTAATGCAAAATAATGTTTAATTATTTCAATTAATTTGTATATTGTTATATAATTTGTTATCTATTTCTTAATCATTGTGCTGTGATTTATTTTAGATTTTTATGTCGTATTTCAAATATGTAAATGACATATTTTATAGTATTTTTTGTGTTTAAATCAAGTCAAAGAGGACAGCAGACATAAGATTATCATTCCATCTACCATTGTGTTTCATAGATTTTATAAATTTCGATCAAATTGGTCTAAATTTTTAAATTCCATCAAATTGACTGGAATTTCACAGTAAATATACAAGAAATACATCAAATTTCATAGAATTGATAACAGGAATTTTGTATTGGCCAAAAATCCGAAATTTTTACCAATTCCACTAAAATTTCGTCAATTGACCAAAATTTTATAAAATCGACAAATATTACATTTTTAAATTGACCAAAATTCAAAGTTTTACCAATTTGAATAAAATTTCGTAATTTCGATGAAATCAACCAAAATTAGAAAATTCATCTGGAACGTAATTTCGCAATTAATCACATTGACCAAAATTGTAAAATTTTATGGAACTGATCAAAATTTTGAAATGTTATAAATTGGCCAATATTTCGAAATTTCGTTATTGATCAAAATATTGAAAAATCAGCAAATTGATCAAAATTTCGAAATATCAAATTTACTAAATTTTTAAACTTTCATCGAATTGAAAATTTTGAAATTTCATTAAATTTACCAAAATTTCTAAATCTCATCAAATTAACCGAAATTTAAAATTTTTATCGAATTGTCAAAATTACGAAATTTCGTTGAATTGACCAAAATTTAAAAATATCGAATTGACAAAAAATTAGAAATCTCGTGAAATTGACCAAAAATTCAAAATGTACCAATTTGAGTAAAATTTCGATTAAACCGACCAAAAATTAAATTGAAGGATATTTGGATACTTTATGAGGAATTTAAACGTCAATTCCGATTAAATTGACTATTTAATATCCTTGGAAATAGTTTATCATTCTAATAAAATCTTTGTTGGAATATCGTTTCTAGAGTATTATTTGATTTTTACACAAAGTATTGAGATAATTTTTTAGTCATTTTCCGAATTAATTAAAGTTCCCAGAATATTGCATTATAGAATAAAAGTATATAGAACTTTCGTTTAATGAAATTTTTTTCTGGCCCAGGTGGGTGTTAAGGAGCATTAATGGTGGCTGTTAATTCGCCCCAAAATTTCAGAAAGAACTAAAATTACTGCATTATTTTCATGATCGTATTGAAAAAAGACTGTTTTAGTTTTGAAAATGGAATCATTTATTTGTCACAAAAATATTTTCTTGCTAACGTCGCTGGTGTAGACTGTGTGCAATTTAAAGCAAAATCACTGGACCATCATGTCACCTGAAGTCACGGACCTTCATGTGAAGGACGATTTTTTGAGACCCTTTCATCAATTCAAGTTGCTTATTTTGGTCAATTTTATGGAATTTCTAAATTTTTGTCGACTTGAAATTTCAGAATGAAATTTCGAACTTTTGGCAATTTGATGCGTTTCAAATATTGGCAGTTTGATTAAATTTTGATTAATTTGATGAAATTGAGAAATTTTGCTCGGTTTAAAGATTTTTTATGAAATTTCGAAATTTTGGTCAATTTGATTAATTTTGATAAATTTTGATGAAATTTTGAAATTGTAGTCAATTTGATGAACTTTTAATTTTAGTAATTTTGATGAAATTTCAAAATTTTAGTTAATTTGATGAATTATGCAATTTTAGTCATTTGGCGAAATTTTGATTAATATGATGACATTTCGCATTTTTAGTCAGTTTGATGAAATTGTTAAGAAACATGGTCATTTTGATGAAGTTTTGGCCAATTTTATGAAATTTCAAAATTATTTGATGAAATTTTTAAATCTTGGTCAGTTTAATAAAATTTACAAATTTTGATCATTTTGTTGAATGCAGATATTTTGATCAATTTGATTCGAAATTTTGATTAATTTGATGAAATTTAGAAATTCAATGAAATTAAAGCTTGGATCATTGTTTTATGATATTCGTGAAATGTTCATTTGGTCATGTTTGGAAATTGAAATGTTTATTTTTAATTAAATGGTAATATAATAGTGATTTTGTTGTCTTTACGTCTTCAGAGGATGCAATTTTTGTCAGTTTGATGAAATTTCTAAATGTTGGTCGATTTGATGAAGATTTGGTCATTATGATGAAATTTTGTTCATTTTGCCGGAATTGCGAAATTTTTGTCAATTCAATGAAATTTCGAACTTTTTGGTCAATTTGTTGTAATTTCGAAATTTAGTCAATTTAATAAAATTTGGAAGTATGAAATTTTTAAATATTGGTCCTTTTGATGAAATTTGGATATTCGATTAAATTTTGATTTAATTTCTAAATTATGGCTAATTTGACGATATTTGGAAGTATCGATGAAATTTCGACCCAATTTCGCAGAAATTTTTATTTTTTTTATCACTGATGAAATTTCAAACTTTTAGTCGATTTGATAAAATTTTATTCAATTTGATAATTTGATTTGAAAATTATTTAATGAAATTATAATGTTTTAGTCATTTTAATAAAATTGTACGAAGTTGAGAAATTTATTTCGTAGTATTTATTAAAATTTCGAATTATTTTTGTCCAATTTGATGTAATTTTGAGATTTTAGTCGATTTGATGAAATTGTGGTAATTATGATGAAATTTCAAAATTTTAGCCGATTTAAGGAAATTTTGAAACGGTTGTAAATTTGATAAAATTTGGAACTGGAAATGAGCGTTTTAATGAAATGGTAATTTTCACGTGATCACTACAAAATCACTACTATTTTGTTGCCTTTAGGCATCTTATGTCAAATAATTGTAAAAATACTAACACCCATACAGCTTTATATTGTTTTTAAGTATATTTAAAACTTTAATTTTATATTGCAAATATTGATTGTTTTTATTATTTTTAGGAACAAAGATACGAATCTCGGGAAAGTTTTAGTTTAATTAGCTGGAGGTTCTTAATAGTGTGTAATTAAATGGAAACTAATTAACAATATTTGCCCATGAGAAAATTTTGTTGTGAATTTTATAGAAATTTTGGGCGTGTATGCGATTTTTAAATAGAAAGAAAAATTCAAAAGATAATATTATGACACGTAAATTTCTCAATGAATGAACACAAATTTGTAGTGCATTTTTTTCTACTTGAAAGTTTTCTAATATTGTGATTGCGACAATAAAATTATAGCTATCTCTAATAATAATAAATGATCTTTTATTTATAATTACCCTTTGAAACTCTTTGACTTCCTAGTTCCTACTCTTTGACATAATTTCCATGTACATAGCTACTTTTAGATATTTGCTCGCCGATATGCAATTATTATTTGGCCTATTAAGTAAATGCAATAGAAAAATAAAAGTTATATTATAGTGAAATTTTTATTATACAGGGCTTTCCTAGAAGCGCCTCTCCGAAGATTATTCGTATTTTGGATGATAATATACACAGGTTGTCCCAAATATGTTGAAATACGTCAGTTATTTTTCTTCGATGGATCGCGCTGTATATTTTTAAATATTACAAATTGTCAAGTTTTATGGACATTCTTATGAAACAATTTGTTGGAAATTGCAATGTACCAAGTTGTTGCCATAAGTATTTTGAAGGGCTAAAATTATTAAAAATAACGCATTCCTTAAATATGTTTTGAAATTTTTATAAATGTAATAGAAGAAAGCAGTACGAGACCTTGCAACCGCTTCTGGCTCATATCGTTTAGCTGGTTTTTTAACATCATACTTCTTCCGTTTTATACTTCAAGTCTGGTGATATTTTTTTTATTGATAAAAAGTAGTCACATTCATCACAAGTGTCATTTGGAAGCTATTTGAATAAAAAATTGAATTCATCATTGAAAATGTTGTGTTGAACCATTCCTTGCTAGCATTTGCTTCGACTAATTTTTTTTCTATGCATATTGTTGCTAAAATTGAGTCTATTGAACATGTATTGTGTCGACGAAAACTTTTCTCTACTGTAATAACGTTCGACGACTAGTAAACTTTGTATATGTTTACGAATGTTTGTTTGAAAATTTTTTGGTAATTAATTGGCTGATTGGTTTTTCTCTGATAACATTTATTTATTTATTGAAAATCCAACAGTACAAAGAATTAATTCTAATATTTTATACTTATTATTAAAATATTATAACATGATATCGTAATATTACAGATATATACTGATAAATGTTATGTATAGGTTTATACATCAGAACTACAATTAGAACAATGACAATGAAACAGTAATAAAATGAAATATAAGGAAAATAAAGAAAAAGCAAATGAATAACAACTATTCGTAATTATACACTAAATTTTCTAAGAAATTCTCTAGTTATAGTACCAATTTCAACATTAAACAGATCACACTCGACTAAATTATTAAAATTTAAACATATTGTCGGTATCGGACAGTTCATATGATACTTAGTCCTAACTGTCTTTACATAAAATAATTATTCTAATTCTGTTAATTCTAGGTACTAAAAAGGTCAACTTTGGCAAGAAACCTGAATCTTTTATTTTCCCTTGAAAAATACCATAAATAAATGTTATTCCAGATATCTTACGTCTATTTTCTAATGTTAGGAAATTGAATTCTTTTAATAGTTCAGAAGGTTGATATGCTCCCACAGGATAACGCTTATGTTTGAAGTAATATAAATACATTAAAAACTTTTTTATACTTCTCCGTTTATATACTTTTCACATTTAGGATTATTAATAACAATAGAACAGTAATCTAATTTTGATCGTACAAAAGTATTATACAATACAATGACTGAATTGCAATCCTTGTAAAGCTTAACACTTAATGATTCACAGCAAATTTTATTAATATGTTTGGCAAATGTTAATTTACTATCAAGTAGGGTAGGGTGGAGGAATATCGACAACTAAAAGTCTTTGGCTTAATTTAGGCGCATTTGGTTTGCACAAACATTTCTAATTAGAAAAAGTGTTTAAAATCAAATGGTTTTTTAATTTTTGTATGAAAAATTTGACATAATTATGATATTTTTCTTTATAATTACAATTTTAAAATTATAAAAACAAAGAGGGTAAAATCGACCAATGAAGCGGGGAAAATTGACCAATAAAAAGTTGCTAGGTAATGATTATTTTTATTCCACACAAAATTTACATGTTACAATTGTGCTCAGAAGCTTTATTAGCGGCGGTGCAGCTGGAATGGGTTCATACACCGCAAGAACGGCATCTCCACCAAACTTCTTTACTGTAACCAAATTCTCCACATACGCAGAGACTTCATCTTCATTTTTATTTTCTGTTTTTTTTACTTCGAGAGTACGATAGTGTAACTACTTTGAGTCTTCGAATTAATAAAAATCAATTTCTTTAACCTTCATGTCTTTTTGTTGTTTCATTTGTCTTTTTTCTCTAGGTCCTCCTTTAATGGTGTGGATATAAATATTCCTTGTTTAGGTTTGATGACTTTCTTGTCAGCCTTGCTTTCGGACACAATTCTTTAAAAGATATTTATAATTTTTCTTCTTTCATTTTTACTGTTTTATCCTCACTATAAGTCATATCGTCGTCTATTTCTTCTAAGCTAATGTGCGAATTTGATGAGTCTGAATAGAGAGAGAAACGGTTTCGTTTTTATAGTGGATTTATTCCACTAGTTCCAGGTTTTGGCGACGATGTGTTATAGGACTCCTTACGTGAGAAATCAGCTAACGGAGATCTAGTCTTTTGTTTTTTATTCTTGTTTCAAAGTTATATGCAGTAGGAGAAGGAGCCCGATGTCGTGGCTCTCTATGTGGTGAAGCAGATGGCAGAGTAGCAGTGTCCTCAATGTCCATTTGTTCTCAATGTCCAATGTCCTCAATGTGATCGGTATCCTCCTGTAAAATTACAACAAACTCTTCTTTGGGAAAAACATGCCGATTAATAGGAAAATTCCTGTTGTTCGAAATCCGTTCACGGTTTTATCAATGGCTGATACCCTATTATAAGCATTAGCGAAGACCTCTGCAATTTCTGTTGTTTGTATTGCTTCATAATTCTTATTTCGTATATATTTATCACATTGTTGGTGATACGCAGTCTTTAACGGCTTAAAAAAGTGACGTCTAATGCCTGAGTGCGGTGTGACATGTGAGGGGGTAATTGAGAGCAAATGTATTCCATTCATTTTACAGAAGTTGTAAGAAACCAAACTGGAATGCGTAGAATGACTACCAAGCATTAAAAGAACAGGTTGCTCTGGAGTAGCATGAGAAAATTTTGCAAAAAGTTGTAACCATTCAGTGAACAATTCTTCTGTGATGCAACCTGAAGGTGAACATCGATAAAGTCCGTCAACTGGACCATTTCTGTCTAACCCCTCCTTCATCCTAGTTCTCTTAAATATAAACATTGGGGGGGACTAATTAGCCTGAAGCACTAAAACAACATACAGCAGTTGTGGTTTGACCTCTTTCCCCACTAGTGATTGTACCAACGCGATTTTAACCCTTTTTTACTATGATGCGACATGGATTGTGTACGTTGCTGATGCCGGTCTCGTCGACATTATAAATTCTGTGGCTAGGAAATTTGTATTCTTAAAAAAGTAGTTCCAAATGATCCAAAAATAAATCTATTTCCCTCTTATTAAATGCCGTAACTCAGTTAACACTTGTTGTCTTAGGTTTCCAAAACGCATGTTCTTGATGCCGGCGCATAAACAAATACAGCCAGTCTTTGCCACACCTTTTTTATCTCTATTAAAATTATGTTTAATTTTATTGTCTTCTGCATATTTAAATGCCAATTAGTGTATATTTTCAGTAGTCAAACATTGAATAATTTAGACATGGATAGAACAGTATTAGCGATTTATTTGGTTTTCTACCGAACTCGATTTTTCTCACTGCAAACCGACCACGAAGTCTGTCTTGTAATATACCATATGGTACATGAAACATGTCAGCTGCACGTCTAATAGCTAATCCATTGTCTCCTATTTCTCAAATTGCATTTGTCAACGACTCTTCAGTCCATGAAGAATGTCCCGTTTTCCCAACATATTTACATGGCATATGAATTCAAGAATATAAATCGTTGTAAGGACACCAAAATTTTGTTAGGTGTTTACTTATTAAATTTAGTTATTCATTAATTTATTTAAATATACTAAGATAAACCTGTAGATAAAAACGCAGAACTCAGTAGGAATCAGTTCCAGTCACCGTCGGGTAACATTAATTACAGGGTTATATCAACCAATTGATCAATTTTACCCCAAACTTCATACATAATCACAAAAAAAGTTTTCGAACAAGGCATCACACTAACCATAAAAAATAACACACATTGTACATGCAACATAATACTACACCGTGCAAAAATGCATAATCCAAACTACCAATAATATATATATGAGTTTTTAGCTTAATAACAGCAATATATCCTTTATAATAAATCACGTAAAATCTTATGAACAGCCACATAACACACACGGCGCGTGGTATAAAAGAGCTAATAGCGTTTTAATGAAGCCCTCTGACGGCAGTAAGAGGCACTAGATTATACGGCGCCAAACGTGCTAGATTTAACCAAGGTCGATATTATCCGTCGGTCGACATTCCTCCACGCTACCCTAATATGCCCAGATCTCTAATCTCTTGTACTCTCTCTAAGGTTATGTTATTGAGATTATTTCTAAAATGACTTGTTTGGTATTTTCTTGAAAAGGTCACGATTTTGCACTTTGCAATATTTAATTCCAATTTATTTTTTGTAGACCGACCAGTCATGTAAAATTGACAGATCAAGCTCGAGAATTTCAGAATCATCTATTGTGTAAACTTTATAAAAATTTTTTAGATCATCAGCAGTATCAATAAATGCAATAAAAGCTTTTAGATCAATAAATGAGGTAACGATAGCTGTAAACTGAGATCATTAATAAAAATAGTAAATAAGAGGGACCTATGTTACTACCCTGAGGAACCTCACTAGTCACGACAAATGATTTAGATTTAACAGAACTGTATTCTACATAGCAATTTCTAGTACTTACAATGATTCAAACAAGCAATCAACTTTATGTGACAAGCCTACTCTTTCCAGTTTTTGTAGTATCATTGTATGTTGAACTCGATCAAAAGCCTTTGCGAAATCAGTATATATGTCATCCTGTGAGTTACTGTTCATTGCATCAGATACAAATTCAGTAAACGTAGTCATGTTCGTCACCGTAGATCCTCTTTGTATATATCCGTGTTCATTCTCTGCTATTAGTTTTTCAACGTTCTTATAAATCGACTTCGATATCAGAATTTCAAAAACCTTTGCAAAGTTTGATAGTATGGAGATCGGACGATAATTGGTAATGTCAGATATGACATCAGATTAAATAATTGTGATAACTGATTAGCAAGAGCGAATACATAATCATTAATAAGAAAAGCAGAAATAGAATCAAATCCCCAGATCAACGTTCCCTCAAATGACTTCATTGTT
This sequence comes from Adranes taylori, assembly GCA_009867245.2. Classification (NCBI taxonomy): domain Eukaryota; kingdom Metazoa; phylum Arthropoda; class Insecta; order Coleoptera; family Staphylinidae; genus Adranes; species Adranes taylori. The sequence continues at coordinate 9,650 of WYDF02282726.1, read as the reverse complement.
TTCAATATTTCATTAGCAGTAAGCTCGTCTAGCGTAAAGAGGTCGAAATTAGTATGCGAAGAATGAACATAAGTACTTTGATTACCATTGACATAAACAGATTTAAAATAATCAGTAAAACCGTTGACAATATCTAAACTACTGAATAGAACTTCATCTCCAAGTTTCATAGAACCAGGTACGCGAGTACAATTTTTTTAGTGAATTTGTAGAAGCGCATACGTGTTTTGCAATAATTTTAACTTCATGCTCAATCTTTGAAATATGATTTTGGTATGCTTGTTTCATTGTAACATTTAGTATTCTACGCAGTCGTATAAGTTTATCTTTATGGATATTAAAGCGTGTACGTTGTAAAGTTTATTATAGTGGTTTTCGACTTTAACCATTCTCACGATGTCTTTCGGGAGCCATGGAGGGTATTTGTCACGGTTTACTCTACTCGCCTTTGGTATAGTTATGTCAAACATTTGGTAAATTGTTTTATAACATTTTGTACAAGCTAAATTGACATCATTAAAATCATCTAGAAAAGACCAGCTAATTTCGTTTAATTTAATGTTATATAGTCGAATGAGATTAACTTTCTGAAATTATACTTTCGCTCATCGGAGCATTTAAAACTACTCTGGGTCTTAACGTGAGTCACGTTAAAGCTGAGAGCAGGGTGATACAGGTCTTCAGCCAACAGAAAATCAAATCAATCTTCAATACTGATATTCAAATTCGTAGTAGCAATAATCAAATCTAAAATCTTATTTTTGAAGCTTAGTCTGTCATTGATCTGTATACATTGTGAAAAACTAATAAAATTGTTCAATATTTCAGATATTGTGGAACTATTGTCTACAGAAGTAGGTACACTAAAATCACCAAGAATGATACTTTAGTCGCATTGCGATAATATGATTTCCAGAAACTGCAACAAAATTTCATGCGTTAATGTTGGTGATGGTGGTGGCACATATTTACAGTATAATAAAATTATGGTATCCTGATGATGAAGTTTCAGGCAAACCAAGTCGCTGTTATCTGATGTATGTGAGGACCTTTATAAACTCAGTTCTGAGTTGCACTCCGACAATTGATCCTCCACGTTTGGCACTGATCACAGCGAAAGACATTGTATTTGGAAGGAAACATCTCAGAGGACAGAAGACTATCTAATATTACAGTTAGGATATGGAATTATTCGAATAATATATAATTATATAAATATTATTTTGCCCAAGATTCCGTGATACACACTGCTCATATTCACTAGTAATAACATTATTTAAAAATTCTATAGTTTTAGCATTAATACCTCGCACATTTTGATAATAGCAAATTAGATAGTCTTTGCAATGTACGTTGTACTTTGTTTGTTGGGTGTTATCCTATTTCATTCGAATAATCTTAGGAATTCCATTGGATTATTTTATATGTAGGTTTTCTTCTCCGTTTGCCTTGCGACTGTTTAATTATTGATTATGTTTTGACGAAATTCTTGCTCCCACGGTGTTTGATCCTTGAGTGTAAATATATTCTTGGTATCTTGATTCATTTTGAGAATTTTTGCGTTTTTCAGACTTTTATCAACCTCAATAGGCCTTGATAGGCCGCGTTTTTTCGGGAATGGTATTCCTACCTAATCGATAGGCTCTTAGATTTGCTGTATCCAGAGTGTTATCAATTAATTGTAATATACCCTTGGTTTGAGATATAATTTCAGTGTTGTCATGTTCCGAGATATTGAATATAACTATGTTTGTCTCACGTCTTTTACGCTTCTCTACTTCGTGGATTGATAACATCCATTATGGACAAGGACCTTGCCTCAGTTTCTTTACTATGATTTTCTTTTAAGGCCGCTAGTTGTCTTTAACAGTTGTTAACTCATTTTAAGCTAATTCATGCAATTTTCTGGATTTTTGCAATTTTCAGAAAGTTTCCAATAATCTTTCTCAGATATTGAGATTTTTTTCCAAACCTTGTTGATGTCCTTTCGCATAGCTAGTAATTCAGTCATCACATCCTTCATCAAAATTTCATCATTTTTAGCGTCGAGAACTGATTCATCCGACTCGAACTTATCACCAGTATTATAGTTCATTGTACACTCCTCACAATTCATTCTTCTTTACGTTCCTGTAACTTTCTTCGGAATGAAGTTTCACTGTATTTTCTGAAATACCTATTTTATTTAATAAAGAATGTTTTGCATACCTACTTGAATATTAATGAGTTTCCGTTTCACCTCAAAGTTGATGTTCTCTTCTGAACTTGTTGTGCGTACCTCGAATTAGTCCATTTTGGAAAACGCTTGAGGTTATAAACTGACGTTTAGAATCGTTTCTGCGACCCTGTCTGTAAAAATGATTGAAGATATTATACCTAGCAACTTCACAAAAATTCTTTGTACACTTCTTTGTGTATGATCACAAGCATGGATGATTTAACTGTTTCGCCAGAACAAGAACTTCCTTTTTTAATTAAGATTCCATTTGTTTTTCTTGTGGCAGCTCCTCGTTACTGCGGTATTTTCATTTTCGTTCTTTGAAAAGGAAAGTTTTTTTCTTTTTCTTGTACGGTGGTTCTATCTATTTCAAAAGAAAGGATTTTTGACATGTTTCAACAAGATATTCTAGATCTTGGTCATAGTCGTAGTTTCTGTGATATATAGAAAAATTTGTTAAACTTTAAACGTAGCAACATCCCGTTGTATATATAGCATTTAAAGTCTGGACAAATTTAATTAGATGCAAAATATAAGGTACTATATGCGAGCAAAACTTCAGTTTTCTAGTTTTAAAACTGAATTTCTAAATCAAATTGTCCGTTCACCGCCTCCCAACATTCAAACTTGGGGGCGTCACTTATAACAAGATTTATTAAATTGTAGGAATTCTGTTTTATAAATCTTCTAAAACGAAAATATCATTTCCTATAACATTTCTTCTATCTACTTGTTCATTTATACGTATGTTAACTGAACATAACGTCGATATGTTAACGACCGATTGCATAGTTTTTAAGGTGTTAAATATATTAGGTCCTATACTGTTGGAGTCATTAGAGTTAGACCTTCATGTGTGATATCATTTTAAAGAGAACCACAAGGGCTACCAAAATATATAAAAATATAGAGGGTGTTAGAAAAGGTCTTTTAATACTCAAAATTCGTTCAGTATATTCTATTGTGCGCTCTGACAAAATTGAGGTCCCTTAGTCTTAAATATGCTCCCCAAGTTTAATTTTTCCAACTTTCATAGGAACCGAGATATTTAGGGTAGTACAATTTTATCAAGGTGAAATAAATTCGATGTTTTGTGCTTTTTTAACATACTTTTTTCAACTAGCTTAATCCCTTTAATTATACTAGAACTTTCGATACAAGAACTTAAAAATTCGTGGACGTGATAGCCGCCCCATCTTTCATATACTTGAAGTCTTACGTTTTGTTATATCTTGCATAAAATAAAAGTAGAACCTTTTAATATTGACTGTCACCTAATACCTCGTCCATTAAATTCAATTAGCTTAATAATGGTTTAGCGTAAACCAAATAATATTAATCTAACCTATAAATCGCCTACCCATGAATCCCCCGCTCCCCATATTTGCTTCCGGCGCGGAGTGGTTCACCGTCCGTTTTGTCGCGGCCTATGGCCGCTCTTGACTTACTTTTTCACTGTATTTGCCTACGGCGCCGGACTGCGGACAGCTTTGCTATGGCCTACGACCCCTCACGACTCTCTTTTCGGCTAATTTCTGAAAGAGCAGTCTGACGTGGCCATGGCTTTGTGAATTCGTCTATACACGAATTCGCTAACCCATTAGTTCCTTGGTCTCCATATTAGCCTACGGCGCAGACAGCTTTGCTGTCCGTTTTGGCGCAGCCTGCTGCCGTTTTTGACTTCACATATTTTTCCCCGCTGCCGCTTTTGAGTCACATTTTACCCGTGTCCGCTATGTGCAAAATTCACGTCCCTGGGTCTTACACTTGTTTCCCAAGTTTTTTTTCTCCTTTCATAGGAACCGAGATATTTAATGTAGTACAATAGCCGTTCCCAGTAATTCGATCGCAAAGTTTACAAAAGAAAAAACACCCTGTATATATGTTAAATTGAAATGTTAGAAAAAATATTTCGAATTAAATTGAACGAGATTTTGGTAGCCTATATAATAACGTTTATTTAAATGTCCTATCTTTTATAGTTCCTGAGATATATCGAAAAGTTTATAAAACTTTAAACGTGGCAATGTCGCGTTCTATACCAGTTCCAGGCATGGCACTACTTGTCATTCGACGCATAATACAAGATGCTATATGCGAGCGAAATTTCAGTCTTCTAGTTTTAAAACTGAATTTCTGAATAAAATGATCATTTTAAACCCCTTCCCAAACTGTAATGTGTACCCGCCGCTGATAACAACATTTGTTCAATTACAAAAGCACGTATAACTCTAATGTCTTATGGTCTTATAGGTCTCATACAACGTAAAATATTTTTTCCTTTAACTTAGGATATATGTGTTATTATTTAGACTAATTAATGATAAATTAACGTACCGGATTCACTATTATGTTGCTTTCCGCGACTAATTTCGAGGCAACAATCTCATCGCGAGACGTTTGGATGCTAACTGGTTTGTATTGCTGTTATAGTTGTGTCATTCGTTGTCTGTTTCCCTTGTCACTTTGTCGCTCGCGCACGCTAAATCCATTGTTGCATTACTTCGTTAGTCTGGTTATTTTATATTCTGTTTGTGATGTAGTTTTTAGTTGGTCTGTTTTTTGTGTAAAATTTTGAGTGGTGTGAGTATGCTGTCAAATTTATTTTGTGTTTGTTCGTTAGGATATTTTGATTTATTTTGTGTTTGTAAATTTCAATGTTTTTTTTTGATTTCCAAATTTTTATCGGAAAATCGTTCATCGGATTCTTGTCTACAACCATCTAGCCTACCCGATTCTATACTTACTGGTGTTCCTAAACTTTTTTGTAAAATTTCTTTTGCTACTCAAAATCGGCCCAATATATTTAATTGGTTATGTCAACAAAATTGAAGATATGGTGCCCAAGTTCAATTTTCCCATTTTCATAGGAATACAAATTATGAGATACTGTTTTTCTTCATGGTCAAATTACTCCTTTGTGATAATGTGTACCAAACAAGAAAACACAGAGAAGTTAGCCAAATATCATAATAATAATGATTTAAAACATGTACCGAAATTATTTTTAGTACAATATTCCGGGCTCAGTATTAGAAGTAATTGTGAGAAAACTGACGTTGGAAAGCTATTTAATAAGTTCTAAAAAAATTAAGTGAAACAAAATATCAATAGTTTTCAAATTGGAATTGTTATTAATTTGTAAATTATTTTACGTTGTGTAGCAAAGATCAAGAAATTGAAATATTTACTTGGTATTAGTGTAATACGGATTAGGATAATTTTTAATTTTAATCCGTGCGAAATTTATTTTAAATCATTTTTCGATACTGAATAATATACAGAGCGGACAGAATTGTACGGAATCCTTCCCGCCTGCAATATGTGAGGAAACTAGAATCCAAAGTTAGAATCAGACCTACTATAAAAATAAGTAGAGACATGATTGAGTTATTGTTATTTGTTGTTGTTGGTGTTTTATGGGGTTTGACAAATCCTTTAATTAAGAAAGGCTTAAGCAATACAAATATTGTAGAAACAAATGCATTTTTGAAGTTATTATTCAGCATCCGAGTAAGTAGGAACTTTTTATTTTTATTAGGTTATATTTTTCATTGTACTATTAATTGTATTTTCAGCGTATTCAATATTTCACATTTACATCATTGAGATTTCTCAATCTTAAATATGTTCTTCAAGATTCCTTTTTCACCTTTCATAGGAATCGAGGTATTTACTATAGTGTGGTAGTAGGTACAATTGTTGACAAGAATCATTGAGTAAGTAATAAATAGAGATTGGGATATAAAAGGATAGGCATAACCCGACTACATATACGTACGACGATGGTGCCCTCCCAATTCCTGTGTACTTTTTTCAAACTTCTTGAATTAAACGTGACTAGTTGGGACTATTGTTTAGCCAGGATACAAACTAATAACTAAACAAGTGGTTAAAATGCGATTACTACTCTTACGTTTTGACGTGCGCTTAACCACTTCTCCTCTTAACAAGCGCTGTTTAGTTTCTAGCGAATGAAACTGTATTTGTTGCGTAATTTTATTTTCACTAGTAGGCTGTAAATGTTGTAACAGATTTGTTTCTTTTAAAAATGAAAAAATATTAAAAACAAAGTTTGTGGCTCTTCAGTCTAGTTATTTAAGTTTAATTATTTTTCTGAAAGAAATCAGTGTTTTAAACAGAGCATTAACGAGCTGTAATTTTTAAGCATTTAAAGTGTGATCATAAAGAATTCTTAATAATTTAAAGTAAAGAATTCTAGTTAAAAAAATTTAAGAAGTTAAGAATTTCAAGTGTGACCATAAAGAATTCTTTGAGAAAATTCAGCTAATGTTTGACAAGTTTTTCTTACTGCTAACAAAAATAGTAATGAACTTTAAAACAGTGAGAAATTAAGTACATAAAAAGTATCAACATAGAATTTCATCTAGTTTAATACAAAGGTAAATATGTGCACTTTAGAACCTAAAAGGTTAGAATATGTGTAAGGTTTTACGGCAAACAGTTTAGAAATAGATTTTTGAGTTTAATAGCAATGATTTCAACTACTGACGCAAACATGTTTGCAGAAATTGAAATTTTTTTATAAGAGCAATATTGATTTGGGGTTTCTTCTGATTTGGATGTTTGGCAAAAGAATATGCAAAATTTTAAAAACCGAATTACGTGAAGTGTCCTCCAAATTATACAGTCGTAAATATTACTACCAATATTACTACTTGATGAAAATTTGAAAAAGGTACAAACCAATTAAAATAATTTATTGCTCCGCCAGATGTTTGTAACACATTTTACGGAAGAAATTATTAGATACATTTGTGAACAATTTTCTACGCCAGATAAAAGAATAATCATAGTTTTTTATACAATCGTAAGAAATGCGAACATTTCTTGCAATTTTACTTCTAACAGGTTATCACAAATTACCATAAGTACGAGTGGTCATTAGATGAAGACTTGGGGGTTTTCTGCGTCTATAATGCAATGTCGAAGGACAGTTACCCCGAAATAAAAAGAAATATATGCATTTAGCTGATATATAGGAAATTGCAAGATCAAATGTACAAAATACCTTTTATGAAGAAACTTATTATAAGTTTTTACAAATGGGTTGATTCCATAAGTATATATGTACATTGATAAATCTATGGTTAACTAGTTTGGTCACAATCCTGCCAGACATTTTATAAGATACTAACTTGTTTGAATTGGTTATTAAAATTGGATGATAAGAAGCTCTTCCGTTATGGAATTATTATTGTTGTGGTTGGTTTTGATGTATCCTTCGCTAAAGGACGAAGTGAAACAGATGATTACAAAAGTGTACCGGTTGGAGCTCATATGGTTTTAGACCTGATAAAATACATTCCAAATCATGTTTTTTGATAATTACTTTACAACTTATCCTCTTACGGTCTACTTGAAAGGAAAAATTATAAAAGCTACCGGAACAGTGAAAGAAAATAAATTGCAAAAGTGCCCTACAAAAATATGAAAAAAAGGGACAGAGGCACATCAGATTATAGGTTTGATAAGGTACATGAAATTTTGTGTGAAAGTGAAAGATAGTAATGTATGTTCAATGTGGACTATTGTGCCATTCCATCATGTGAAACGATAGTCTAGAATCTAGATCAACAAACTCTAACGAAAATATTCTGCAATCAAAACTATTTGCCACACACAATTCTGGAATGGGTGGTGTTAATTCAGGTGGAGTTCGGCCAATCAATGCGTTTCTCTATCTAGGATCGGCGATAAAGATTAAATATAGTGGTGGGTCTTATTTACATATTTCTTAGATATGATAGTAAAAATGTTGTCAGAAGTCAATATAAGTGAACTAGAGTTTTGTTGGAACATTGTAAGAAGTTACAACAGAGGTGGATAAACGTCAAGGATTCAATTAAAAAGAAAAGCATGTTCCAGCTTTGAAATAACAGGGCAAATTTTCCTGAGTAAGTTGATGTGCTGTGTGTGTCAGATGAAAATCAGTTGGGCATGCCAAAATTCTACAAACAGAATGTGCATCAAGGGTTTGAAGAAACAGATAAGATTGATCTAAAAAACAATAAATTTAAGAAAATAAATTTAGAAAATATAAATATTTTTTAAATGTCACAGTATATTCCGCAAGGTTATATGCAACAAAATCTATCAAATAAGATAGGTATGGTATACCACCCCTCGTATGGAGAGATAGTAGTTATTCTAAAACAGAGCGCTAACCATATATTAAGTAGAGACTCTACAGCTTTGACTGCGACAAGTCTGAAATTCCTGGAATCAAAGTTATAGAATACACGGCGATAGACGAGTCCCTCCACAACTATTTAGTGAAAAAGGGTTGACTATTTCCTATATAGCCACATTTACCACAAGTGCACTTGAACTGACAGCAAGTCTCCCAGCAATTCAGCTATATCGTCTTCTAGCCAAATAGGACCTAAAAGCACAGCAAATCCTCTAGACCAAGAAATTCGTCTTTAAGCCAAAGAGTGGATAAACCAAAGAGTGTCTCAGATGTTTCCAATGTTACTACATAGTTTACAAGCCAAAAACAAAAGAAAAGTAAAATGTACTCAAATGTTATTTGTGAATGCAGTGGCGTGGCGAGCATTATTGGCACCCGGGGCACGATACTTTTGGCGCCCAAAAAAAAAGGAAAAATTGAAATTTTGTGAGAAATTTTGTTGGGCGGTTTGGCGCTCCTCTGTGTGTGCCGCCCGGGACAGCGCCCCCCCCCCCCTGACCCAGATACGCGGGCAGCGACCGCCTTCTACCCCCTAGCTATGTTTGTGGGAGAATGACCGAATGTTGATCGAGATTATTGGATTGTGAAAGGAAGTAGAGAAGTGCAGCATTTTTTGTCTTGAACAGTAATATTTTGTCTTCAGAGAAAATGTACGACCATGAAAATAAACCACGTTTCTGTCAAAGGTAATTTTTCACATATAGAAATAAACTAACGAATAAAACTCACGTGAGAGATTGGTTGTGTTTTTCAGAAACTAAAGGAAAACTTTTTTGTTTTGTTTGCAAAGTTACGGATTCAGACCATTCGGCACGGTTTACGAAAGACAGATTAGATGACTAGAAGAAAGTGTATATTTCGTTAAAAAGACATTAAGAAAGTGCTTCGCATAAACAAGAAATAATTTGGCTATTAGGTCGCAAAAACAACGATGCACGTGTCGATTCTCAACTTGTGAGCCAAGTAGAGACCGAACAAAAATATTGGAGGACACTCTTAGAACGAATTACTGCACTTATATTTTTTTTTAGCAAAACGAGGTCTTGCATTTCGGGGTAGTGATAAAGTTATTTATTCCCCGGTATATTCAAGCATGGATATTCCATGCTTGAATATACCATGGTGTTGAATTTGGTTATAGTTTTGCAATATCAGAGAGATAAGTACTCATTTGTAAGTTGTAAGAATATATTCATCTTCAAATATAGAATTTATAAA
>WYDF02282704.1:0-16963 GCA_009867245.2 Adranes taylori | reverse complement strand
CCTTTAAAGTTTAATTTATCCTCACTTATGAAATATAATCTAAGATGTTATAGAAACTATTTTAATATAATATTATTCAAATGACTGATTTTATTTTTGATAACTAATCCTTAAATGTTTTAACAAACTATAACATAAGTATATATAGTTTGGAAATTAGTATTCCTAATAGTACATTTACGGTACAATTATAACGTTGTTCACTTGGATAAACAATTAATCCCTATTGTGAACGTATAAAAATTTTGCAAAGTAGAAATATTACTAGCAGGCGACAGGCGCTGTTTCGACGTTTCGCATCTCATCAGACTTGTGTTGGTAATGTATCTTCTAATGGTACAGAGCAGTTTAGTAGTGTTGTAGCAATGTACTTTTTAAATTCGACTGCCTTACTCAGTCTAAGAGTCGCTAAAAGGGTCTATGTCACCATTGTACCGTTAATAAAACGTCTTTTAGTTAATTTTGAAATATGTCATATAATATTAGTATTTACACAACGAATGTGGAACTTTTATATAAAACACTTGTTCATCTACTAATCTATGTACTTCATTTAACTATACATTGTAACAAATTGACGTTACTAGAAATAATACTGTCTATATTCCGTGATTAAATAAAATAAATACATCTATCATCTCAAGTTTGCAACCTTCTAGTCATAAACTAAGTAAACAATATTCAGATGTTTTGTAACATATTTTAATAAAAATGATTATTTCTTAGACATTTAAGAAATAATACAATAGGAATATTATACCGTTTTATATATTTGGTAAGAGCAATTTTGGAAAATAATTTTGAAATGCAATTTTGAAAAGTAAGTTTGAAAAATAATTATTTTGAAAATAATTCTTATACCGTTTATTGCTTTATCATATACCGTTCATTATTATTAATTGTATGTATTTTAAATTATCTATTTACTAATCTCCCAGTTACTAAGCGTACGTATTATCGACTTATGTAAATAAGAGTCGGTATTAGGTGCTCAGGTGTCAGTGATGTCTATGTGAACAAGGACGCTATTGAGACTGATAGTATTTCCGTTCTTGTGAATAAACCCGCTAGAGTGCAACTAGCGCTAACCTATGCAAACAAGGGCTGGATTTAGTTGGTCCGGTTTCAAAGATATCTATGTAAACAAGGATATTGTTGTAATTAATAGTATTTCCTTTTTCGTTGCATTCACTAGTATGCACCTAAATGCTGGCCTATGTAAACAAGGGCTATTTTTTAGTGTTGGGATAGTGATTGTGCCTATGTAAACAAGGACGCTCTTACAGTCTATAGTGATTCCTTTTCCGTTACCTGCACGAAGGCGTCAAACGCTAATCTATGTAAACATTATGTCCTTCATTATATAGCTTGCGTGTTGTGTTGACAATTGAAAAGTGGTTTAGAAACAATATATTTCCTATGCTTTCTTGGTGTGCTGTGAAATGAATAAGTGCTATAAATAAACTCTTCAAATGCTTTAATACAATATTTTTCATCTACATTGAATGTGCTTTAATCTTGAATTTTATTTCTAGGAAAAGGGGACCCAGGTTGCATAATACTATTCTGAGCATATACTACGCACATGTTTTTAAGTATATTGCATGTTCATAGAACATCAGTTTATTGTGAGATATCAGTGCTAAGTATGTTCCCTGCACATTACGTTTGGTCACTTTTTGATGTCCTATGCACATGCTGCAAGCATGTATTTTGAACATGCAAGTAATGTTCCTTGTATGTGCTATGCATATAAAATATGACTTCAGAACATTATTAGAATATCGTATGCATGTTTAAAATATATTCTTAGTATATGATTAAAGTTGGAACCCCTCATTCTCTCTCGCCTTTCTTGCCACTTAATGCACCAAATTCTATTTTAAAAAAATGCATTTTTTATATTATCTTTTTTGTTATTTATAATAATACATTGAGCATCAATACTTAATAGAATTATTTACTTCTTAGCATAGAAGTAAATAATTAGCATAGAATTTTAGAATAGAAGTAATTATTACTTCAATTTAAATAATCTTTTATTGTTGATTCAATATCATACTTTATAGAAACGATTATAAATGAAAAAAGTTAACAAGCTTTATGTAGCTTGTTAACTTCGCGTAATTTATTTTTTTTTCGTATTTAGGGAAAATATAAAATTTTGTACCTTAATAAAGAAGAAAAAAAATAGTGTTGTAATAAAAGTGTTAAAAAAATTAAACCAAAATATTTAAATTTTTGCCGAACGCATCATATAGACATTAACGTTTAAAAGAAAACAGATTAAAAATTACTCAAAAATATTGTTTATTTCAGATATAATAAAATAGTGTAAATAATTGTACTAACTAGTAATTGTAAATACTGTATTCGCACATTGAAAATCCATTCAGTAAGCAAGTTCTATTCCTAAAACAAGAAAGAAGTTGTATAATTAAATGGTCATTTACATATTTTACATTAGATGTTAAAGTTTTCCTGTATCCGACAGGAACTGAAATTTTTGAGGTTCCGAACTCATAGTGACTTATTTTATAACCTCTAGCGGATTTAGGGCAGGAAGTTATGCTCTCTCTTTCCCCACTACATAATGAATTTTTCGCCCACACTAATTAACAATAAACATATTGGGAGAATAGATATCGTTGCAATGTCACAACCAGAAATTAATTATAATAGTTATTCTTAATTAAGCAAGCAATCATCGCAAATTGCGAATCATATATGAGAGAGCACAAAGGTAGAAAAAATTCCGATGAACATTTGGGTGGATGGCCATTTCTGCTATTAAGGTATATGAAGCTTCCTCGGCACCCACTTTTTTACAGAACATCATTGTATTTGTATAAGTGAATATACAATGGTGATTAATTAACAATGGTGATGAAAAAAGTTAAAGGCGTACTTAACTTTATTTAGCTATAGGTACTTAATAACACTCAGCAATTCGATAAACATTGTTAATTTGGTTTGGAAATCAAAACATTTAATTCAATTCAACTAAACATTTAATTCAATTCAACTAATTCAATTCAACGACAGAGTTGTTTTGGATTCAATTAAACTAAACAATAATTCAATTTATTAACGCAAATGAGGAATATATGAATTTTAAATGGGAGAATTTAACATTTGTAGAAGACGCTGAACGATATTAAATATTTTTTAATAAAATTACATTTGTACTAGTTCAAGTTTAGTACTATATAGCAAAACTATTGAACTTCAATATATATAATATAAGTGGCAGATCCATCTACGATTTATTTCAATTTCCTTTTCTTGTAAGTGTATGGAATTGTATTTTGTTTAATAATTTAAAATTGTTTTTATTCTTGAAGTTACATCTTCTTCGTCAATTCCAAGTTTCATTGCAAGTGCTTTCTTGCGTATAACATTACGAAGTTTTACAATTTTCTTTAAAGTCTCGCGTTCTTTATTCATCCTGCTGCTTTTGATTCTCATCAACGACAATTATGAACTGATCAAACTTGTTCCGATAACGACCTTTATTTATATCAGAATCTTTACCGATTGTTAAAAATCCATACAAGTCGTTCCAACACTCTCTCGCCATACTTTTGAACTGCTGGAAATTCATATCCGTGCCAATATATTCTTATATATGTGCTAACGATTTATCTCATCCATTTTGAAAAATACAATAAAATTTCCGTTATCACGACAGAGTTGTTTTGGAATTGCAGAATAAGTTTGTGCCAAGTAGAAAGAATCGATATTGTTATGTCGACCCATGGAAAAGTACTCTTTTATTTTTTCCTGAGGTTCACAAGAAACATCGTCGAATATGAAAATCGGGGTTGGCCGCTATTCGATCGGCGCTAGAATTTCCGTATTTTCGTTGAATGGAAAATACTTTACTTCCTTGAATCCATTCAGCACTTTTGCAAGAAACTGATACTTGGGTTGATATAAAGATTTCGAGTAAACGTAAATATTCTCAAATTGTAATCCGTTCGGCACGTACAGTAAAGTAAACATCGCGTTTGTCTTCCCACAGCCCGATGATCCTACAACAAGTCCGCGAATGGAATATGGAAGAAGAGATCCATGTCTTTGTTTCTTTTCACTCGATGATTCCAGCGAATCCATATTAAGCAGTGGCAATTTTTCACTTTGTTTAATAGCATGCATGGCGGCGACCTTGTATGCAAAAAAATCTCCGAAAAAATCTATGCAAAAAGAACATTACTGTAATCTACGTAAAAGGAAGCCAAAAATTTCATTACCTCCAAGAGGTAATGGAACGTGAGAAAAGAAACACTTGGAAAAGACATTGAAATTATAAATTTGAAGAAATACACTGACTGTCCACGATTATTAAAATTCTTTTCATTTACTTGCCCACACCATGACGAGGGCTACTTTATCCATATGTGTACATTGCAAAACATAAAAATAGTGTACGATTTTATTCTTAGTACAGATAAAATAACCGCCAACATTGAATCTCTATAAAACGTTGTTTCGCTATAAAAACAATCATTTCATATTCAATACTGGAAGCGAGAACATCATAATACTGGACGTACCCAAATAGATGGGGACCCAGGGCCCGAAACCCAGTGTTTATAATGCAAGGCTTTAGATTGGGGACAATTTAAACCGAAAATATATTTAAAAAAATATATAATGTAAACATTTATTATGTATTGTATATATAAAATAAATAAATAAATATGTATTATTTTATTTCAGTGGTTTTATTTACACCCTGCATATACGTATATTATATTTTTATTTCAAATTATGAAAATAATTTATTTTACCCTGTATATATAAAACTTTATATGATTGGTTTTATTGAAACAAATAGGACTCTACTTTTAATAAATAAAACTATTTGTTTCAATTAAACAGAATCCTTAAAAGACAAATGAATAAAACAATTAAGTAAACGCATATCTCAAAGCTATTTAAATTTTATAGATAGGTATAATAATAATAATAAATAAGCAAACATTTTTGATAATGTAAAAAGAAAAAAAATAACAACTCACCTTTATCTCTTTTTCAAAATTATATGACACTGAACGCTGCGAAAACCCATGGAGATGTCAACCACTTGGTGACTTATTGTATCGATGTATTGAATGGACAGCAGTGAAATATATAGCTGTGATACAAAATAAAACAAAAGAATTAAAATCTAAATTTATATAAACACTTAAAGTAGGTATAATTATAATAAATAAGCAAAAATTGTTTGATAATTTAAAAAGGAAATAGTAACTCACCTTTTTTATCTCTTTTCAAAATTAGATGACACTAAACGCTGCGAAACTATCAAAGTATTTTTAATAATAATTGTACGTGCTCTGGGCAATGCTTTAAACATGAATGAATTTTAGAAGCAACGTATTGATGTAGTACATGAAGAAAGCTGTATGTAGTGTATATGAAATAGCGTATATGCTAGCTATCCGAAGTGGTCAAATTCCAACAATTCGCAATATTCTAACTATATTCGTTTGTAACCTGGAGTCAATAAACTATATATTATTATTATTATTACCATTTTAAATATACATTGTATTCTGTTTAATTATTATATTTGGAATAAAATATCTGATTTTATTGCAAATAGTGATTTATTATTATTAATCTTGTAAATAGATCATGTGACTTAGACCAGTCAGACAGGGTGAGGAATATGCAGGGTGACGGTATGCTCTGGTAGATGGGGAGATCACATAACTTGGGCTACACGAATAGGAACGAGGGTACACTGTGCCAGACAGAGAGAGGAATATGCAGGGGGTACTAGACGGAAAGAAGGACGAGGGCAGATAGAGGGTAGATGTATGATAGTTTTCAGCACAAACTTAATAATAATATTAAAAAGAAAATCAAGATTGCGCTGAACAATTTAGGTCTGACGCGGAATCGAGATGACGTCAAATTAGCGTCCGTAATACTCCGATGCAGTCCTCGATTGACTCTTAAAAAACATAACCTCAAATTAGCCGTTCCAAATTTTTAAAATTTTACGAGCTGGTTTTTTCTAGTAATAAATCTAGTCATTTTTTAATTTCACAACAAAATTCAAAATTTTCGCGCTAATTATACAACAACCTGAAGTGATATGTCGTGCGCCATCTTGGATTTTCAAATGACAGCTGTCAAACAAACAAGCTATTTTGCTTGACCCCAAAATACCGATACGCAGAACGGTTCCCATTTTTAGAGCGATTCAGGAATAGGTCGTGGCGGCACAGTAGAATCCGGTATAGCCTACTGCTTGTACTACCTGGGATGCAATTCATCAAACAGTACATAGTATATGAAATTAGCTCACCAAATATATTATTATCTCGGTGACTGTCGCTCTGACATTGTCTTGGCTGCTCCGGTGTCTGCTGCTGCTGGGTGATGGTTTTACTTCGATTTCCGAAAATTGAAAACTAATTGTTTCTAAACAATTTCTCGCTATTTATTGGTGGGGAACCTTTGTCCAAATTTAACGCTATACACGGGTCTATCTACTGTCATCACACGTTACTTTATGACACGACATGGTTTTTCCCCGAAATAATATGTAAATCTCGGTATAATCCCTACAATGCGCCTCACAATCGGCTTTCCATTGATTTCAATACGACACAGCGATTGTAGCATACAACTGGTATACCTAGGTAATGTGGACAACGGCGCCAACATATTATATCACACGCCGCACATCAACACGGCAAACAGCGGGCCAAATCAATATCTTTACACACACACGCATCTAATGTACATAAGTCATAATACATCTTATAATATAAAGTTAAACAGGCATAGCAGTAATATATACTCAACAAACAGGTCAGTTAAGCAAGCAACAGTTATCTCACTCTGATTCATGTAACTAGATAGGCGTTCAATTTGATTGCTCCCAACCAATATAAAAGGAATTATGTACTTATCTCTAGCTGGGGTACGAACTGTTTACATTTTTAATCGCAATGAATAATTCTTATTTACTATAAATTCGTTTTAAATTTAATAACTGTCTTTGTCTCAGTACAGAACTTTTACATAAATTACTTATTTAATCTATTTAATTTATGTTTCGTAACAAGGTTCGTTACAATTCATGACAATGAAATAGACATGGACGGATAGAACATGGAAAAGCCACTCAAACAGGTGGCGTAATATTTTATATAAGAGGAGGGTTCCCAAATTCGCAATTATGTAAATTTTAAAGTTATGCGCGTTGTTCTACATTAAATAGAACAGTTGCAGATGTACCAACTGCAAAGTATGTGATTTCACTGTAGTGGAACGAGTTTAGCAACAATGGCTCAATTACCTCTTGGACCCAGATATCCCAACGCACCTTATGTTGTTAGGTAAAGTTAAAGATTACGTAGATATTAAGAAAGAAATAAATATAAAGATATCAAATAAAAAAAAATGAAATACAAGAAGAAATAAAACATTTAGGTGTAATAATGGATAGAGAATTAAAACTGAAAAACATATAGATTATGTTTATAAAAAATTGGGAAAACTATTAGATTTATAGGAAGAATTAGCAAAAACTTGTCGATGGTATCATGGAAAATTGTTTATAATACATTTGTTCCATCACATTTTTACTATACTAGTACAATTTTATATTCAGCAAGCCAAATCAACAATATAGAATGCAGAATTTACACAATGAACTAAAGTGTAAATGAAATAAATGCGCTTGGATTTGTTCATAAAATCAAGTTAAAACTGGTATCTGATTACATACAAGAAATAGTACAAACATTTGAAGAAACTCACAATTACGAAACTAGAAATAAGAAAACTTTATTTTGTATCATAGAAATTGAAAGATGGCACAGAACTGTATATATTTTTAAGCAATAAACAGATATAATGGACTTAATAATACTATAGGAAGTGGAGTGAGCAAAAAAAATGTAGACAAAACTTAATTTTATTACATATAGGCCAGAGACGGAAGAAAATTATAAATAGATAAATATATTAAACAATTCTAAATATACTGATTAAATTAAATTTATAGTTATAAGAATACCTGAGTGATTGTCGTGGAATCTGAGTGGAATATCGTGTAATCTGTTGTATCCTAGTTTTAGTTCTATAGGAAAATTATGAAATCACTCTACTTTCTTAGATTTTAAGTAGTATGAAATTTGATTAATTTTGTTAATTGTTTTGTAATTATTAGATTTTTAGTAGTATGTGAGTTAATATTTTGTTAATTAACTGTGTTAAATAGCAAGTGTTAAAGCTAATTAATAAATAAACAAAACATGCACTCTTGAGCGATTAATAGCGCCACGTAGTTGCGACACTCTACTATGTACGGTGCGCATCCTGCTCGTGCTACGTAAGTCTGAGAACACAGAACAAAAGCTCTTTACAAGCATAAAACGGGACTAACTCTATGCACATACAAAGCATTGTTGATTTATTAAAAGAAAATTAAAGTGTAAAGCATTAGAAAAAAAGAAGTTTGTAAAACAAATGGATTTTTATTCCATAAAACCTAATCTTGAAAATGCGGAAGTCACTAATATCATCACAAGACAAGAATTTCATGTTTTAGAGGGACTTGATGATGAAAGCCAACAAAACATCGACTCTAAACTGGATATTACCGAAAATGAAGTGGTGAAATATGATTGGACCGCAGAGGAACTTGAAAATGAAATAGATGATTCTATTAATAACTGTACTTCTATTCTGCCAGAAGAGTATAATCTTCCGTTGATTACTGTCGACCTTGACCATTATCAGTGTATTGATACTGATTTCACGACCACAGAGAAACGAGTATTAAAAACAGACCAGCAAGCAGATATTAATGATTTATATTACAAATCGACTAGCGAGGAAATTACGTCTACCAAATATGTAAGCAAAAATTCGTTGAAAGCCCATGCAGGTAATAAGTCATTGCACTGTTCTCATTGCGATTATAAATGTTATAAGTTGAGTAGGTTAAAAATACATGAATGTGTGCATACAAATAAAAAACCATTTCAGTGTTTTGATTGTAGCTATAAATCTGGTAAAAAGAGTGCATTAGTACTACATACCCGTATACATACGGGTGAAAAACTGTTTAAATGTTCTGTTTGTGACTATAAAACTCCACGGAAATATGACTTCACGAATCATATACGAACACACACGGGTGAAAAACGATTTCAGTGTACTACTTGTGACTCCAAGTTTGCAGAAAAAACTTATTTGAGGGCGCATATGCGTACTCATTCTGGTGCAAAACCATTTCAGTGTAGTACTTGTGACCACAAGTCTACTCATAAGTCTACATTGAAGAGGCACATGCTTACCCATTCGAGTGAAAAACCATTTCAGTGCACTGTTTGTGACTACAAGTGTGCACAGAAGGCTTATTTGAAGACACATATGCGTACTCATTCGGGTGAAAAACCATTTCAGTGTATTACTTGTGACTACAAGTGTGCACGAAAGTACAGTTTAAAGAAGCACATGTGTACTCATTCGGGTACTCATTCAGCTGAAAAACCATTTCAGTGTACTAGTTGCGACTACAAGTGTGCACAGACGGCTTATTTGAAGACGCATATGCGTACTCATTCAGGTGAAAAACCATTTCAGTGTTTTGTTTGTGACTACAAGTGCGCAAATAGGAGTACAATTGTACTACACACTCGTATGCATATCCGTGAAAAACTTTTTAAATGTTCTGTTTGTGATTTTAAATCTCCACGGAAAACTGACTTCACTGATCATATCCGAACGCATACTGGCGAAACACCATTTCATTGTTATGATTGCGGTTACAAGAGTAGATCCAGACGGAATTTATTAGTTCACATACGTTCTCATTCTAGAACATTACTAAAGTGTTCTATTTGCGATTACACATCTGCACAAAAAATTCTCTTAACAAAACACGAACGTCGGCACACTGGCGTAAAACCATTTCAGTGTAATACTTGTGACTACAAGTTTACAGAGAAGGCGAATTTGAAGGCGCACATGCGTACTCATTCGGGTGAAAAACCATTTCAGTGTACTACTTGTGACTATAAGTGTGCACAGAAGACTAATTTGAAGAAGCACTTGCGTACTCATTCAGGTGAAAAACCATTTCAGTGTTCTAATTGTGACTATAAGTGCGCACAGCAGACTAATTTGAGGTACCACATACGTACTCATTCGGGTGAAAAACCATTTCAGTGTAATACTTGTGACTATAAATGTACACGGAAGACTAATTTGAAGAAGCATATGCTTATTCATTCGGGAGAAAAGTGATTTCAATGAATTAGTTTTGTCTTTGAAGGTTGCTACTAAGAAAGGTATAGAATGTACGCATAAAGGGGAAAACCTGATTTAATGCTCTGATTGTGACTAAAGTGTACAAGAAGAGATTTGTTAGTATTACACAACCATAACTTGGTTAGAATACTGTTTAGATGTTTTGTTTATTTTATATCTACGTTTATACGGAGAAACTATTTTACGGTACAGAAACAGAACCGTTGAGGTGAACACCCATTTTAATGTTCGGAATAGTGATTGCTATATGAAGACCTATTTAAGGACTGCAATCTTCGGAATAGGTCTGCAATCAAGAATGCGTAAGTGTCATACGTAACGTATGCATTTTAAGGATGCCATTTTATTATATAAATATATCATATATATCTCATGTCGTCTGACATTTCCAAAGGTTCCATATATCGTTATCCGAACGCTCGTTATCCGGTAGAGCGACAAATATGGTAAATAAAATTAACAGTCACTCAAAATGGGAAATAGACTTATATGTGTTGGAATACCTTTTAGAGCGCATTAGGAGTACCTATTAGAAAGGATAGTAAATTGGATTATTGGGCGTATTAGAAAGGATAAAAATGATTTGTCACGTTGTACAAATATCATTTATTTAAGATGTTCGAGGACTCAAATTTAATTTAATCCAAATGAAAAAGAAACTCAACCAACGCACTTTCAAGACTCGCCTTCAAATAATATTAGTATTCACACAACGATTGTGGAACTTTTATATACAGCACTTGTTCATCTAATAATATATGTAATTTATTTAACTATACATTTTATAGCTTATAACTTTTTAATTTTGTTTAATTCGAGGGGTTAGGAAACATTTGCAATCGTTTGATATGAGTGGGTTAGGTGAAACGGTTTATTCCGATGTGGCAAGTCGACACACGAATTCATTTTGTGCTAACTCGCGATGCATCGTTAAGACATCTTTTAAGATATGCCAACTCACTAGGTTCTGCAAAAAATACAAGAATTAAAAAAGATATTTGCTCAATTTGATTTGTCGTTTTATTTCTAATTAAGTATAACAATGTACTTTAGATTATTTAAACAATCTTCTTGGTTAATTTGGTGGTTGACAAATTTATTTAGTATATATGACCATTTTAACGTTTTTAATACATATAACTATTTTAACGTTCTCTTAGGATCGTCTTCGTGGTAAGTGCCGCCTTTACAATTTACGTGAGGCCCCATACAAATTTTGCATATGCATAAATAGTTATTTTTTGCATAAATTTTAACTGGGCCGCTGAGGTGCGAGGCTCCTGGACAGTGCCCATGTGTAAAGACGAAACTGTTCGTAGCGCCATATTTAACTTAACTTGTGCGGAAACAAAATCATAATATTTACTATCTTCTTTAGGAACCCATAAAAGTTCAGAAATATTTTGCAACAGGCAGCACTAATTCGTGGAGATGTTTCTATTATGTTGAACCATCACTCGTCCGTAACATGAGCAGAGAAGTGCGCGGATGTATTTTTTAACTTCAGGATCATCAATGTACAATCCTGCTAGATCAAGGAGGTTTCTCCAAATGCATTGATTAAATTGAAAGTTGCATCCTTTCGGTAAAGCCGTAGGAAAAACCACGGAGAAACCATTTATTACTCAATTTTTAAAGTCCAATTTATAAATTTGGATTGTGTGAGGGATATTCTTGTTTGATCAAAGAAAACCAAAAACGTACGTTCACTTTTTTTGCAACAGTGAGTATAAAACTGGAACAATGGTAATAGCGTCGGACATACTATCGATATCAGCGTATATAGTTGTTTAAACTCCCTGCAGCAACTTTTAAATGTTCAGTCTCCAAAGAAGGTACTGCTTCGCAGCTCGTTTCCTTTTGCTCTTTCCTTACCAAAAACACACATTCTTTGCACATCACCCGTGTCTTCTAAAAGCAAAAGGTTTGAGACGTGTGAGAAGAGAGGGAAGAACCATATATAATTTACTCGATGCACGAGTGGTATCCAAGTATATGAGTAAGTGTGTAATGGGGGGAGGAAAGAAGGGCATGGGAGAATAAGTGTAGGATGGATTTAAAACACATTATTAGAATAATCAATTTAGATGGTGACTGAGGGGTGCATGGAGTGGATGAAAGAAGCTGAAGTGCTGGATAAAAGTAGAAGAGATTAAGCAGGAGGTAAAAGGTAGTGCGCATGGACCTGACTAGGTACCATTGAAGTCTGGGGATGTTTAAATGAGAAAGCCTTAGAAGCATTAGTCAGGGAGATTAATAAAATATGGAATGGAACAGATAGAATTCCGGAAAGAAAAATCTTTCGATTTTACAGAAAACAATAACTTACTCCCTGATAAATTTTTTTTAACTTTTATTGGCACCGAAATATTTAGGATATTACAATGTTTCTTAATGTCAAATTACTCCGGTATTTAATCGTGCGTTGTTCTAAGTCGCATTTTCGCTTAAATTTTAAAGGAACTTTCCATACGAGAAACTAAAAAATTATAGGAACAGCTTGGAGAAAATTTGCAGAGGAAAAACCTGCCTGTACATACGTTAAATTGTGATTTTAGAAAAAATGTTTAAAATAATATAAAAAGAGCTTTACTAAGTAGAGATAAGGAACAAAATAGAGGTAAGGAACTGTCTTCATGCGACGCATAATATGTCCAATATGCCTGCAAAATTTGAGCCTCCTAGTTTCAAAATTGAATTTCCGAATAAGAATGGCTCATTCACGCCATATTAGATTTATTAAAAGAATAGTTAGAAAAAATAAATTTATTAAAAGAATATTAAAAAAATATATTAGATTTATTAAAAGAATATTAGATTTATTTAAGTGCTCGTGCTTTTTAGATTATCCATGGCTTGTCTATTCTACGTTCAAAAACGGTATCTGCTGTAAATATTGCTGTTTGTTTGCAATGGAGTGTCCGGGACCTTCTAGATCTCAACCTCTTCTGCAGTTTGAAAAGAACCATTTAACAATTGGCGTAAAGCAACTGAAGATTTTAGAGAACATAATAAAACCAATTATCACAAATTTTCAATTTTGCGAGCTGAGAATTTGAAATGCGTTATAGAGGGAGGCAGGCAATCAGTTGTTAATTTTATTGGTGCAGGTAGAGTTAAACAGGCTCAGGAAAACCGAATGAAACTCGCCCCAATAAGAGGTCACCGAGACACAAATTCTTTTGATCTAAGTGAAATGGAAGACGATAGTAAAACTTAGCGGCAGATAGGAACTCTTCACCAATTGAAAAGATTTCGGATAGATTCAGGTGATCGAAATTTTAAACAACATTTAGAAACGACTCCAAGCGGATTATATGTTATGGAAAATAGAATAAAGGCTAGCAACGAAATAATAAAAAAAAAATTGTGGAATAATGCAACAAAAGCAAATGTTTTTCTCTTCTTGCGGACGAAACCACGGACCTTTCAAGGAGCAATTTTCCATTTGTATAAGATTTATAGCCGAGGAGGCAGAAGCCAAAAAAATTAATGAATGTTTTTTTACAGTATATTCGTCTAATACTGTTTCTCAAATAAGCCACAAAAGAAATGCCGTACTTCAAATTAAAATTTCTCATACTCGTCCGGATTTAAAACGAGATAAATTGAAAAAACTCTGTCCAGCACGTTGGGTTGAACGACACGATGCAATTATGATAATGGTTGAACTGCTCAATCCACTTATTCAAGCTCTATAAGAGATTAAAACTTGGAAGAACAAAGAATCATCGTCAGGTGCCCATGGTTTCCTTTGTGCAATTAAATGTCTGTTGACATTTTATATCTCTATTGCAAAATTAAACTAGGATTGTATTGATGTAAATGATGTATAATATTTGATTGCAAATGTTTCTAATTCGAAAGAAGAAGATAAAATTGATTATTTGAAAAAGTTTTTGGAAACCACTTCTAAACTTTTGTTTTCCTAGTACTGCAATAGGAAATGAAAAGTGAAACGGATATTTAAGTACGCGTGCCTTTTAGATTATCCATGGCTTGTCTATTCGATGTTCAATAACGGTGTCTGCTGTAAATATTGCTGTTTGTTTACAATGGAGTGTCCGGGAAGTTCTAGATCTCAAACTCTTCGGCAGTTTGTAAAAGAACCATTTAACAATTGGCGTAAAGCAACTGAAAGGTTTAGAGAACATAATAAAACAATTATCACAAATTTTCAATTTTGCGAGCTGAGAACTTGAAATGCGTTATAGAGGGGCGCAGGCAATCAGTTGTTAATTTGATTGATGCAGGTAGAGCTAAACAGGCTCAGGAGAATCGAATGAGACTCGCCCAAATAATAAAAATCGTTCTGTTTTGTGGACAAAATGGTTTGTCATTAAGAGGTCACCGAGACACAAATTCTTGTGATCTAAGTGAAATGGAGGACGACAGTAAAACTTAACGGCAAAAAGGAAATTTTCAACAATTGATAAGATTTCGAATAGATTCAGGTGATCGAATTTTGGGCTTATGGCAATGTCAGAAGACCCACTTATCTACCTGATTCTTAACTACAATTTAAGTATCAATAAAACCTTTTAAATATGAACTTCGAGCAAGTCCAGTTGACCAAACAAATAGTCGAGTATGTAATGTATATTACAAGCTTGCATACGCAGCGATCTATACACAGTTTAATTAAATAATAGTTTTATAATAATAAAAGTTTTGTAGTCTACACTTTATCCATGTAAAAGGACTGATCTCAGCAACAAATTTGATAATTAAAAAAGTCGTAAGTTTAATGTTTTCATTATTTCCAATATGTTCTGTCATCAAAAGCTGCATTAACTTTACCAGAAAAAGATTATTTCGTACAAAAAGATTATTTTGTTGGTCTACTATATTTATGTCGACAGAAAATTATAAAATCAGCATTCAACGCTTGTTCGACCCTTATAATCGGATTAAAATCGAAGCAGGCATATTATTTTTTCGTGTCCTCTGACATTAACAAAAGCCGAATTTTGAAACAACATTTAGAAACGACTCCAAAAAAAAAAACGCTAATTATTATTTGTCATGGAAAATAGAAAACTAAATTATAAATGCTAGCAGCGAAATAAGAAAAAAATGTGGAAAAATGCAACAAAAGCAAATACTTTTCTCTTCTTGTGGATGAATCCACGGACATTACTACCAAGAAGCAATTTTCCATTTACATAGGATTTATAGACGAGGAGGAAGAAGCCAAAAAAATTAATGAATGTTTTTTACAGTTTATTCCTCTAATAAGTACTTGCAGTGAAAGCCCGTAAAACACAATTATAACTTCTTTAATTTATATGGGCTTGGATATGAAGTATTTAAGAGCACAGGATTATTTTGGAGCAGCGGCAATGTCAGGGAAATTTATTAGAGTTCAAGCCACGATAGCAGATAAATATCCAACTGCTTTATATGTACGTTGTGATTCACATTCTTTAAATTTAGCTTTATCTGATGTATGCGAAATTGAAGACATTAGAAACTGTTTATGTGTTGTAAAAAAATGTTATAATTTTTTTAATACGCCACAAAACAAATGCCGTACCCCAAATTAAAATTCCTGATACTTGTCCTGATTTAAAATGAGATCAAATGAAAAAACTCTGTCAAAACGTTGGGTTGAACGACACGATGCAATGATGATAATGGTTGAACTGCTCAATCCACTTATTCAAGCTCTAGAAGAGATTAAATCTTGGAAGGACAAAGAATCATCTTCAGGTGCCCATGTTTTCCTTTGTGCAATAAAATGTCTATTGACATTTTATATCTGTATTTACGATAGAACAAATATTTTCATACACATTACCACTTAGCAGTATGTTGCAATGTATACCAGTTGATCTGGTTAGAGCTATTAAGCTTTGTTAAGATGTAGTTAATAAATTTGAGGTATTTTGGAATTCAGTACGTATTATATTTAATGATATATATAAAAGAGCTGATGCGATGTTAAAACAAATGATGGACAATAACTACGTTATTACTAGGCCATGTCGAGAGTTACATCGTTGTAATATCAGTTCAGGCTCACAGTCTCCGGAAGAATACTTCAGAATATCATTATTTCTTCCTTTTCTAGATTCAATCAATACTCAATTAAAATATTGATTTTTAAAACATAAAACACTTTTGGAATATTTTAATACCAGGTAGAAACAAAATTGACTATAAAACTAAATTAGAATTATTATTGAATAGATATGATTATGATTTAAGTGAATGCAACTTAAACACTATAATAACAGAATATGAACTATGGCAAGAAAAATATAAGATGCAAATGTGATGCAGTGTATCCAAGATTGTAACAAGGAAATCTTCCCTAATATTTATAAACTTTTAAAACTTCTGGCTACCGTTCCAGCGGCGACACGTACTGAAGAAAGATCTTTTTTAACGCTGAAATATTTAACAAATTATTTAAGAAACTCCACATCACAGAGTGGTTTAATTGATTTGGTGAGGCTAGACATTTATAGAGACTTTTCAATTTTTCTACTTCTGCAGCAACAAAAAAGAAAATAGGATTTTTGTATTTAAACACTATTGGTTATGTTTATACATGTTAATTACAATCATCATCATCGTACAGCCATATGCGTCCACTGTTGGACATAGGCCTCCCGTAAATTTTTCCATCTAGATCTATCTTGTGCAGTGCTTA
>WYDF02282693.1:0-16963 GCA_009867245.2 Adranes taylori | reverse complement strand
TCGGTTAAATCACTTTTTAAGAAATCATTATACGAATAGTAATAATTTAATAGGAACAACCTCTTAACTTTACTTTTCAATTCTTTAATTGGTAAAGCCCTTATTTGCAATTTATTGAAAAATCGTACTCACAAGAACTGCACATTTTTCTCCATTTTAGATAGTCGAATTGTTGGGGGTCTTATTTTGTCGTTTATATCCATGTATATTATATCCATGATCATACTTGTAAGATTGAGATTTTGTATACTTGTACAATAAGCCTTCTAAAATGAAGATAGATGGAAAAGTCAGAAATTGTAGTTCTGTAAAGTGTTGTCTACAATCTTGTCTATAACCTAGTCCTGCTACAATACGGACAGATCCACGTTGGATTCCAAAAATACGCTGCCATTGACTCGAACAAATCCAAGCAGTTACAGCATAACATAAGTGTGACTAGATAAGCGCAAAGTATGCAGTTTTCATAACACTAGTTGATACTGAACTAGCCGTATTATGTAAAACATATAGATTTCTTGATAGTTTGTTCGCTAGTTCCTTGCAGTGTTTTACCCAAATGAGTTTTGGCTCAATATATACACCGAGCTATTTGATAAAACCTCCAGTATCATTATTATTGTTGTTTAATTCTTATAGAGAAAACGACATTCTCTGAGTCTTTTCCACAAGCCGTTCTCCCTGAACCAGCACCCGACAAGGATTAGATGTCACAGGATTCCTGATTTACGTTTCTTAAAGAATCGGACTGAACAAACAAAACCGTATCATTTGCATATGCTAGTAAATTTGTATTCTCACAATCGCAGATATCGTTTAAAGTATCAAGAAGAAGATTGGTCCTAATATAGAGCATTGGGATACTTCAAATCGACACATCCTGCTCCGCAGACCTACCATTCTAAGTTTATACAGCTTATTTACGTCCTGTTAAGTATGATTCTATCGTACTTAACTAATATGAAATTGTTTTAGCCCACTTAGTAAAAAAATCATGTGGCACGCAGTCAAAAACCTTGAAAAGATTCAAGAAAACTTACTATTGAGCTATTTAAAAATGTCTCCAATTTTTAATTACATATGGTTACCTGCGACCAAATATGTTGAAGGATTAACTAAAATTAATCCGCTTCTGTGAGAGTCGCGTGGGTTAGGATTCTTAATTTTGATATGAGATATGAGCGAATATAAGTTGGGATTTTAAAATTAAAGATGTTTATTTATAAAACTAGATATATTAATGAAACAACAAAATCGGTGAAATTCACAAGTGTAACGTTTTATGAATGATGTAAAGGACACAAGTATGAAAAAAGAAAGGATTTATGATTAAAGAACTTACGTCAGAAAAGTTTTGATATGTAAACTTATAAATGATTTAATGTCTGAATGCTTTTAAAGATTCTTCTTAATTAATTTTTGTACTTACCTCTCGTAAACCTTTTTATTCTCTGTCTAAAACACTTAAACAACAATTTTAAAAGAAATATTTGTAGATCAGCATATAATTGCAATTTTCAAATGTTTTTTAATAAAAGATGCTTATATATTTCGTATTTGCTAATAACCTACTAAAATTATTTAAAAAACAATTTATTGAAACGTACGCAAAATAATTGATATAAAAAAAATGATTTCCAAATGCATGTATTTAATTTTAAAATAATTATGCAAGTACTTTATCTAAATACACAAGGAATGTTCAAATATATTATAGGAGTATTCCTCTGAATGTGGTAATTTTTTTAATTCGAGAACAGTGTTGTCTTCTGGTAGCGTATTATCTTTCTTTGCTGATTTAGTATTTTGACATCGTGATATAATTTTACAAATAATTATACATACAATTACCAAAATAATGTACATGACTATTACTTGACAAAAGAAAGATTTTTCTTCTTGTTGTATATCCTCACTCTAATGCCCTTGGGTTAATTTGATTTTCAATGGCATGACTTGCGTAACTAACTGAGGTATAACTTTCTAGTAACTTTTGATTTACTTTTATATTAGGAATAAGAGGAAATTATGGAATATAGTGCTTCGTAATGGACCATTGAATGTATTTATTAGAATATATATCTAATACAAAATAACGCACATTAGTGGTACAACACATAAACGCATAAGCGGTACGCGCATAAGCCATTTTGAACACACCTGTGCCGTTTAAGTAATACACAGCTAAAGCATTTTGACAATCTACAATGAGTTTCTGGCTTTCTGCAGCCGCGAAGAAATATGAGTTAATATGCCGCAATTTGATAAAAAGAATATTTTTTATTTTAAGAACGCGTAATTTTCAAAAGTTCGGAATAATATTATTCGCTTCAGAATAAAGTGCTATTTCACAATTTGTTGTAATTAAGGTAGATTTCAAAGGCTGACTTTTCTCACAAATGTATTTATTGTATCGCTTAAAACAGTATTGTAAATAAGGATCATTTAACGAGAAATGTTTATATCTAACTCCCATTCATTCAATTAATTAATAATCACAATAAACAATTCCTTAATAAATCATAAATTAAATGAGAAAGCTTCTAACAATGTATCTAAATTGACTAATCTAATTCATCAAAGAAATATAATATTTATAATTAAATATAATCTAATATATATTAATCCATCAATTAATCATAGCAAATTAGTTAAATTAAGAAGAAGAATATATATATATATATATATATATATATATAGAATCCAAGATGTAATCGTAATACGTTAAAATAAAAATATAAAACCTAGAAGAAGTGGTTGAGGCCGACAGCTTCTATAAACCTACACACATCTATACAAATAGAAACATCAGACCAGTTACGCACCAATAAGAAGCGAGCGGCATATAATTACGTCAAAAGCTTTGTTCTATCTATGCTTTACCTATTGTTTTATCTATGCACAAGTGCATTGTCGCATTTAAAATTTACGATGTCTAGGTTTTTAATGAACGAAGAAAAGCGACCGTTTAACGTATATTTTTCTTTTGTCGGATTATGCAAGTTTGGACAGGAAATTTCATTGTACCACAATTTTCTTAATGTTCGTTAAGCTTTTTACTCTTTTAGCGCTTAATAATCTGAATGGATATTATTTTAACGTATATTTGAGGGAGGTGTTTTTCTATGAGATACTTTGATATTTTGGCCGCATCAAGCTGCTATTTCCTCCGCTGGTGTGACCACCACCTATTATAAACTACCATCACTTTCACTAGATAACTGTCAACGAAATAATGCAACTTTGATCCTTAAATTTCTTAACGAATCAGGAAGAAACTTTTGATTGGTCGGAAGTCTAACCTTCCTAGACATTTTGTAACAGAATCTTCTTTCAAACTCCGCTTTTTTGCGGCAGATGCCGTCGAAAACCATCGGCTTAGGCACCAAGTCAGAGCTCAACTGATCTATCAGGAGCAGCTTCCTTCCTAGAAAATTCGTATAAAAGGAGCCATCCATTGCTTGTGTAAGTTTTGTCTGATAATCCAGAAAATCGTTCAATAGCAATTCGAAGAACATTAGATCTTCACCAAATTCAATCATGTTACCGATATTTCTATTATTTTGATTTAAGATTAATGTTATGTTTGATAATTGCTGAAGATGAGTAAATCTTAAGTCAAGACTTCTGAAATTACTATGTTTCTGCTTCCGTAGAATTAAATAAGGCAAACATATTTTTACTGACTGTTGTGTGAGATTTAGCTAATTAAAGCAGTTTATGCTCGCTGATATTTAAAGAATTTACTACACAACATATGTGACAGTAAGCAATTTTTAATTATGTGACTTATATGTGATTCAGGTGATTATATGTGACTCATTTGTATAACTTTTAATGTGGCACTCTGCATTTTCAACACGTCTTACTGTGTGTGTGTATATATATTAAACTTTTAACTGTGCAATATGTAATAAGTTTTGTTATTTCCATCATACATCTCACTAAAGATAACATTGTTCGATTTTCAAGTAGTAAATTGTTTTGTACTATGTTGCTCATAGTTTCATTTTGTCAAATACTGAATTAAGTCTACCCGAAATGTGGAACTGTTCAGTCAACGTGTGAATTAGTAACAAAATTTACCTATATAATTATCTTAATAGTGATCAAGGTAAAGACACGTCAATTAATTGTCTTCATTTTTAATGACGTTACTTCAGGTTCGGCAAAATGGAAACAAAAGCGGTCGAGACTCAAACATTGGGTAAAGATTTTTACTCATAACTAAGTTAATTGTATATGTTGTTGAACTTAAAAATGTGTCTTTGACGTTGGTCACAATTTTTAGCTTGATAATGGGCCTATTTTCCGAAAACGTTCGCTAAAAGTTTATTTAAAATAAGCGTGGATGAAGACGACATATTGTTTTCTATTATTTTAATAAAAAAAATGGTCCACGACACTAGATGTTTTAATTCTACTTACCTGATATGTAAATCATATAAAACTGAGTAGTTTTTGATTGCATCTGGTATTCGGTGGACGGTTATGCATTTAAGCAAAACTAAAATTAAATTAGTTGAATAAATGCGTATCGCGCTGTTCGTTAATTGACTGACATGCGGTTATCAAGATATTGATTTTTTTATTGCTCTGAGATTTCTGTTCGTATTATTTCTAAGGTAAAGTTCTCATCCAACTTTATAATATTGTTTTATATGCTGAAACGATGTTTTCGAAGTGTTGCAAATAAAATTAATAAACGAACGTAACTAGTCAGGTATGTAAAATAATTAGATGAAATAGAATACTTTACATCAAATGCTTTAACAGAACCGTATGAGGGAAAGTGAAAGCGCGCAAGGGAGGATAAAAGATCATAAATTTCTTAGTTGCAAAAATTTTAGGCAAATTATAATAATCCTTTTTATAATGTGGTTTTAAATGATTATGATAATTAGTTTATTTTTAGTTAAACTTTAACTGTAATACTTTTTATATTAGTTGAAATAATTATTACAATAATTTTACATCTAATTGGTTGTAATTTGCAATAAGTTTGGATAAATTATTATATTTTAGCGACTGGGGAGTTAAAACTAAGTGCAAATTATGGACTAGAGCTTGTTGAATATATAGTTAAAAAACAAGTTTGTTGCTAATTTTGATCACAATTTAAATTATTGCAGTGTTTTTTTATTGTAAAAATTTTTGTCTATTTAAAGTTATCTGGCATTCCATTAATTACCAGTTCCAGACTGAAGAGGATGATAAATCCTAAAGCCTCCTTCAAACAAACTCTCCAATCTCGCAACAATATACAATCCCAACAGGGAGTGGAGTTTTAGTGGGTAAAAATCCCACACTGTCGGATGCATCGGGCATCCTTCACCATTTGAAGGTTTCTCCACTTCCTACGTAAAACAAACAAAAAAAAATTATTAAATATATCAAGAAGAACATTCGGAGATCCAATAAAATGAAAAATATGATACGAAACCCTATTTGTTAGATGTCTACCTGAAATATGCTGAAAACCACCTGAAATATAAGTACCGCCTACTCTGGGCCCAAAAAATATTAATTATAGGCGTCATTAGAGTGTATTTATGAAAAGTGCTATTTGCTTAAGAAAGGACTTATTATTGATCACCTGCCGATTAAAAAAAGATAAACATACATTTTCAATTTTATGACTGCTCAGGCTGGATTGTTATAGAATGGTTGAATGACAATTTTCCCCACTAGTCAACTGAAAACAGTGAAATGACTGAATTGCACACCCAGATCCCCTGATTTAAAGCACAACTCGATTTCTTCTTATGGGATTTCCTTGTTCAGAAAATTTACAAAACCTCCCAAAAATGTACAGGATCTGTGCGAAAGAATTGCCAAAAAGTTACACATTAGAAAATGAAAATAATGAATATAAGAACTGCTTGTAAATAATATCCAAGTGTTATTATAAATGCAACGAACTAAATGAAAACACATAATAACATAAGCGAAAGTCCAGAAAAAGAAACGAAATTAGAAAGAGATAAACAGTTACATCCAGATTAAAAGTCCTAGCCAAATGCCTATAGCACAGCTGATCCCTTAACCGATAGAGATTTTGCTTTGCAAAAGCACATGTAGAAAACGACCAATACTATAATATCTGATACACGTGCAAATGAAATCTCACACAATTGTCATCTGATTATTAAATTAAAAACATATGCGATGTTGCCAGCTTGCTATTATACAGTTCTTGTGCTTCCTATTTATTGTTTAGTATGTAATGTGTATTTTAAACAAATAATATAATGCTGGTATTTTTTATTTGAAAAAAAATGTATTTTGAAACAGCGACGTAGTTATATGACAATGCGTCAAATTCAAATTTATGAAGCTGTCAATTTCAATTAAATGATGCAAATTTGGAAATTTCGTAAAAATAGATATATCATTTTATCAAGCAAGTCATTGATTCGAAGTTTGATTCTTTCATTACAATCTGTTTGCCAACATTTTGGTCCACGTCATCTACGTCACAATGTACGTTTTTACATGGCCCCACAGTTGAATGCGTTTTACATAAATAAACAGTGTGGATGTAAACGGCGCTGATATACCTATATTACCATCTAGCTACACGCATCAGAAAAAGGGATGAAACTTTGTTGATTTGCAAATTATAATTTTACACGCACGTTTGAGTTATGTACCCACAGATGATACTCCCCCTACAAAACAACTTTTCAAATCTAATAATCTCTTAAATGTAAAATTTTTCAATAAATGCAAGAATTTTAATTAATTTCATATATTGTTAAATATTTATAGTTTAGCTGTCATAATAGCGTTGAGCTGGGCTGTAAAAGTAACTTTCCAAATTGCAACCTACGCGCTTAAATATATTATTGGCCAATAGATGGCGATCATTGTTTTTATAGATGGCGATTAGTTTCATTCTTTTAGTAACTATGACTTATGCCTTTTAATCGTTCCTTTTTATACACGTTATAACTTTATATCACTACGGTGGTTATGCTCTCAGATAATTATATGAAAACTTGTTTGGTATCATCACTAAGAAGTGTTTACATATAGGGTATATCTGGGGGACGGGAGCCGCATTAGGAGTTTTCTATTCTACCAGATATTCCCCAACACAATACAATAGTGATGTACCATGTAATCAGAAGACATTGTTGAAATTATTATTTAAATATATTGAACATATTTTTTTATATATTATTAACTGTATCATAGCAGTTCTATGCATGCCGTCAACCCCTAATAAAGAAATCCTTTATTAGGGTCCTTTATTAGGGAAGGATAAATTTCTGAAAAAAAGTTATCATCCAGAAAGAATTAAAACACGGCAAGCAAATTCTTATTATTTATTACTCATTTAATTTACGTAATGACAGGATAGCAAACAATGTCACATTGTAAAAGTGCTGAATGCAAACGTTGCATGATTTTCTTGACTTAGCGAGTTAAAACTCCTAACTAACATGTATTATAGTAGACAAAAATGTTCCGATTGTTTTTATACAAGCAATAATGTAATTCATATATATTTAACTAGTTTATAATAAATCAAGATTTTTATTCAGAACGTTAGCCAGTGTGTTTCAATTTTTGATATCACCCTTATTCGACTAATTTCTCCAAAAAACATTACCAATATTAAATAATTAATTAAGGTAATAACAAATTGCTATTATCAGAAATAAACCCGCAATGAATCACGCGACCACTTATACTTTAAGTGGTCGATTGATTCATTAGCATTAGCACTACTTTGCTATTTAATAGCAGCAAAAAATATAAACTTTCACTTAAATCATAACATTACATTTGTTTACGCAGCAAGCAGGTAATGTCTGGTACCTGCAGGTTCTTCAAACCTGTAGACTCTCAGATATTAAAGTATCCCATAAAAGTGGATTATTACCCAATGAAACTAGTATCTGCTAATTGGAGACATATAGAGGATGCGATCCACGGATCTTATACTCCTGGATGGCTCCAGTAGACATATTACGTTGTAACATTTCGTTATGCTAATATGAGTATCTCGAGCATGGGAGCCACGGCTTCCATACTCCAAAATGTCTCTAAGCAATATAGACTTATAATTACATTTATATTTAGCTTTCTAGCAGGTGTAATTATCTGGAGAATGGTCACTACGATGGTTATGATCAAAGATAATTCCCCGAAAGCTTTTGTGGTATCATGAATAAGAAGCGCTGACATACAGGGGATATCTGGAGGACGGGAGCCGCGATAGGTGTCTTCTATTCTCCCAGATATTCCCAAACACAATACAATTGTGATGTAATCAGCAGACATTGTTGAAATTATTATTTAAATATATTGTACATATTATTTATATATTATTAATTGTATCATAGCATTTATATGCATGCCATCAACCACTAATAAAGAAATCCTCTTAAGAATAAATTTCTGAAAAAAACAGTTATCATCCAGAAACAATTAAAACACGGCAAGCAAATTATTATTATTTATTACTCATTTCATTTACGTAATGAGAGGATAGCAAAACAATGTCACATAGTAAAAAGTGTTGAATGCAAACGTTGCATGCTTTTCTTAACCTAGTCAGTTAAAATTCCTAACTAACATGCATTATACTAGACAGAAATATACCGATTGTTTTTATACAAGGAATAATGTAATTCATATATATTTGACTAGTTTATAATAAATCAAGATTTTTATTCAGAACGTTAACCAGTGTGTTTCAATTTTTTATATCACCTTCTTCGTCTAATTACTCCAAAAAACATTACCAATATTAAATAATTAATTAAGGTCATAACAAATTGCCATTATCAGAAATAAACCCGCAATGAATCAATCGACCACTTGTACTTTAAGTGGTCGATTGATTCATTAGCATTACTATAGCACTACTTTGCTATTAAATGGCAGCAGAAACCTATTACCCCGGAATCTGGTAAGGCCTTTCAATCTATCAGTCTTGTAGTAATGCTATTTATTAAATAGCAATGGAAAATAAAAACAATCACTTAAATCATTCGTCAATTTGAAGTTGTTAAAGTCCTCACACAATACGTATACTGATCCAATTGCAAGTAAATACAATATTTATTATCAAGTTAGTGCACTTGATGGAGGCACTTTTTTCAAAGTTTTAAGTTTCTCACCATCGCAATATACAATAATCCCAGCTTACTCGTAAATTCGATTTGAGTATTTATTTTACGTGTACAAGTAATACCGATACGTTGCATGAATATCAAATAACATTGTTTCTTCGAATGTCCAATAAAATTAAATGCCAATATAAAATTCGGAATTATAAAGAAATATTTTATTCACGACTATGATTATTTGCGTTTTTATTGCAATATTTGGTTAAAGTTCTTTTAAACAATTGCATAAAGTTACGTTGATATCGTATTTTAATGTCTGACTTGTAATTCTGTGCTATAAAATTAGTAATTATGATTTTGTAGGTAATATGAAATATTAATCTTAACAGTTTTATTTTTGCAGAAAATGTTGCTCTAAGCATACCTTTAACATCTATTTTTACTTTTTTGTTGAATACAGTATAGTAATCTAACATAAGCGTTAGATGCTATAATGTTTATTGATACAGTTCTGCCAACATAGCTGCCAGAGACGTGTGGAAATTCGCGAAACAGTTACTTCCACAATGCTCTACTGAGCTCTACTGAAAGCTCTACTGAGCTGTGACATTAGAGGTATATAACAGTAAACACTACGTACCTCACCCCACTAAACCAAACTTCCTCATCAGTTGACCATGCTATGGCCAAGGTATTGCAGGGTCCCTTGGCTGTAAAGCTATAGGTTATATCTTATCTGCAAGCTATCATCTTACCAAAATTCTTAAAGCATTCCATTAATTACCAGTTCCAGGCTGAAGAGGATGATAAATCCTAAAGCCTCCTTTAAACAAACTCACCAATCTCCCAATAATATACAATCCCAACAGGGAGTGGAGTTTTAGTGAGTAAATATCCCACACTGTCGGGTGCATCGGGCATCGTTCGCCTTTTGAAGGTTTCTCCACTTCCTACGTAAAACACAAAAAACACAAATGTACACTGGCATTCATTTATTTCATCATTTCATTTATTTCATATATATTTCATATTATTTCTTTATCATACATCAGCGAAAAAGATGCTGCTAAATAGCCAAATGTTTGGCCAAACTACTTACTTACTTTACTTTGGTGGCGCTACAGTACATGTGCTAAGAACCTGGGCCTTGTCTACTACAGAGTTTCGCCAATCGTCACCCCGGATAATCAAACGTTTAGTTTCGAACTTCTAGCAGGCGAAGGTCCTCCTCTACGCCATCCAGGCATCTAAATTTAGGGCGGCCAACGGATCTTCTTCCTATAGATCTCGAGTTAAGAGTTTTTTAGCCCTCGCTGATCTCTGATTCTCTGGACGTAGCCAATCCGACGTAGTCTTCTGGCTTTGATGTCTGACATGATCGATGGAGCATTATAGAAGTCTTCCAGTTCTTGATTGGTTCTTATTCGCCACTTATTGTTCTCGTGCACAGCACCTAAAATCATGCAAAGGACATTCCTCTCCAAGGCGCACAGTAGGTTCTCCTCTTTATTTCCTGACAGTCCAGGTTTTTGAGGCATACAAGACTAGTGTCTTGATAATGGTTTTATAGACCAAAAGTTTAAATTTTTTAGAGACAAGGGAAGACTTAAATAGCTTCTAGAAGCTAAAGAAGCACCAGTTCCCGGCCGCTACTCTTGCTTCGCTTTCGTAGGGTACTTCGCTGTCGTGTGTTCAGATGCCTCTCAAATATTTGAATGCATCGACCCTTTGGTAACCATTGAATTTGTCAGTGTCTATCATATAGAGTTTATCATATATTTTGTCTTCTCCTTGTTGACTTTCAGTCCCATTTCCTTAGATTCGTTCTCGAGAGGTTGTACGTTCTAGTTTAGATGTCTGGTGTGTGCGGCTAACATAGATTCTGGGATGTTCTATTAAATATTGTGCCTCCCGGGTTTGTTGTAATTTCCTCATCACAGACTCCAAGGCGATATTGAACAGGGTATCTGATAATGCGTCCCCCTGTTTCAGACCATTGTAGATATCAAATTCCTCGGAAAGTTTCCCATGTACTTTGGCTGTACTCTTCGTATAGAGCAACGTTATTCGTACGAGCTGTCTCCGTTTCAGTGGCACACCAAGTTATTGCATCGCGTGGTACAGCTGCTGGTGGGACACACTGTCGTAGGCGGCTTTAAAATCGACACACATCCGGTGGACCGTTTACGTTGTATTCATAACACTTCTCCAGAATGTGCCTGCGAGTAAACATTTGATCTATCGTCGACCTTACAGATCTAAACCCACTTTGGTATTCGTCGATAGATACATTTGTGAAAGCCTTTAATCTCTCGGTTCGGACTTTAGCAAAGATCTTGTACACTAAGTTGACCAACAATATCCCTCTATAGTTTCTGCAATGCGTCTTATCGCCTTTTTATGTCGAGGTACAATAACTGACATATTCCATTTCTCTTGCATTTCCTCTCTTGACCAAATGTTTTTAATAAGGTTGTACATTTCATCGGTGAGTTTCGCTCCTCCATATTTGTACACTTCTGCCGGGAGTCGGTCTTCTCTTGTGGCGCGATGATTGCCCATTTTCTTTATGGCCTGTTCTACCTCATTCCGAGTAGGCTCTAACACGTTCTCGTGTGTGGCGTCCTCCAGCTCGAAAGGTTGAGTATCATAGATGTTTGTATTAGCATTCAGTAGCTCACTAAAGTACCGTCTCCAACTATCCAAGGAACCATCTAGATCGCCAATTAGGTTACTCGCAGTGTCGCGACACATAGTTGTGTGTGGTTGCCACCCTTTTTTCACTTCCTTAAAGCCTTTATAAAGTTTCCTCACATCTGTTTGGTCGTGGCAGTCACCTAGGTCTTTAAACCTCTCTTTCTCAAGCTTCCGCTTTTTGCATCTGCACCGTGCTTCTTTTCTGTTGTTATATAGTCTGGTTGCTCTTGTGTCTCTCGGCAACATTTTCCTCATGGCCATACCACGTCCGGGGCGAATTCTATCATGTACAATTCGCAGACTTTTCGTGTTTTTGATTACTGACAATGTTTAATAAGAAATGAAAATCTTCTGGAAACAAAGTCCTAAAATTCGCAAACATACTAGATTTACTATGTTTAGTTTCTGACATAAACTACTGTCTGGTCCAACGAACTGTTTAGAGTAGGTAGGACAATTAAAATAATAATAATTTGTGATTGTTCTTGATCGGTAAGAAGGTTTTTGAATAGTGTTGCAATAAAAGTACTTCCTTGTTTTTACATTTATTTATTTATTCACGCCCGGTTTCGGCTTTGGCCATCGGCAGGTTAAACTGCAAAAGTATTACATTAATTTACACTGAACAAGAAATAAATTAAATTATGTTAGTATTTGCTAGATTAGGTTTAGATCTATAATCTATTACCTAATTTGTTGGACTTTGTCGGTTGTTGTGCTTCATTTTGTTTGAATTATTATGTAAATTTATGATTGTACTTACTGTACTTGAGTTATGAAATATTTCACGTTTTATTATTGTACATTGTATATTTTGTTTTGTTATTATTAGTGATCAGGGGATATTTTTTGTAGATGTCGTGTCTGTTAGTCTAATGAGTTCTTTTCGTTTGTAGCTTTAGGTACTTTTTAGGTATTTAAATATTGGTGTTTAAGGTAGTGCGATTTGATCGTATACGTATATTTTTGTTTTGTCGTTTTTTACTTTTTCTATTTCAAGAACATCTAGTAGTATGAGTTTTTTTGCTTCGTGTAGATGTAGATGTAGTCCTACGTTTTGTTAAGGTCAGATTATTGGTCGATTTTTGTGGTATGGGTTTTGCAAAAGTAAGAGGATACAACTAATTAATGAAGCTGAATTAATTACCTGTTATTAAAGTTTACTTCCTTATTGATTATTGTATATTGTTGCCATTCATTTTATTATTTAAGAAAAGACTGCGCTTAACCGTGAACAAAACGACAATTATACAAACTGTGCTTTAATACATGTCACCCATTTGTGCGTTCTGATTAATTTAACTGTTTAATGGACTTAAACAGTTAATTATTTTACAAACAATTTCGGCTAACAGTTTACGTAATGTGTGGTTAGGTTAGTTGCTATCAGCTGTTTTGGCAAGTAACATTCATTGGTCGGTCGCATGAAACATAGAATGGCCTATCATTCATAAATTCTTGATTCCAGCGAAGTGTCAGTTGTATGCTATAGAGGGCGCTGGATTTATCCTTTGTATTGCTACTTCGTAAAACCGTTAATTATAAGGGTTGTATTTGGTTCAATAAGGGTCATATTAAACGATTGTAATGGTAAAAGTACTTCTCATGACATTAATCAAATGTAGAGTACCAGTGACAGTAGACGGAGGACTGCTCTTAATTGCATTTTAAGCTTGAAATAACTGGTAGGAAAATTGACTAACGGTTTCAAATAGTTGGGGTACTGTTCTGTGAGAGATCGCTACTAGACAGACCACTTGGTTAATCGAATTAAAGATTTGAGTAGCTGGATGTAACCATTCTCCTCCTATTTAACTAGTGTCACATACCCGCCAATTTCTTGGCTCATGCTACATAAAATTTCCAAGTATAAAAATAAATGTCTTTGTGAACAAAATACTTGGGTTTTAATGCGTTTGGAGTGAGAGGTTTTTTAAATTAATCTAATAGGTACCATTGTCGCGAAGCCCAAATTGCGTAAGTTTGTTAATTTTTGAATGCCAAAATGGCACTAGAGCAAGCGTGTTTGTGATATCACCTAGCCGTTAGTATTAGCTTTATCGACCACCTAGCCGTTTAGCAGGTTAGCTTTAGTCCTATCCGTTGGCTTTAGGAAGACTAGCGGTGGAATTCGGTTCCCAAGTTGGAGATTTTACCGTAAGGATGACTTACCGTAAGGATAATTTAAAATCCACAATTACAAAACAGGTTATTTTGTCAATCATTAACCACTTTTTTTACCCATTTCAAATGACAAGTCCAGGTATTGTCATTTCAAGAATTTCTCTTCAGATGCTGTTGAAAGAAAGTTTATAGTGAGATGCCGTAGCACCTTCGCATATATAAAATTTATGGGTTACATTTAGAATGGAGTTAGGAACCTTAATAATCTAGCAATTCCAAGATAGGTTTAGTGCCAAATTTTGTAGGAATCCAAATACATGGATTCCCAGACGTTTCTGAAAAGGCTTGTGGTGGTTGCGTCTATATTCGTTATCAAAATAATTTGGGAGGAATTCACATCAATTGATTGTGCGCAAAAACAAAGGTGATTTTTTTTTTGGAAGGTCTTGTTCCTGTGGTTTTTGGTAGATAGCATTGCATCTAAGTGTTGGATGTCGGCGGTGGCCATGACTTGAGCAGCTTTTGGATGCTCCCAAATTTGTAGAATTGTATCATCAATGGAGTCATCCCTCAGCCAGCGGTCTAGATCACCGTTGAAGCATTGATGAATCAAGTATCTTTTTTTAACTAACCTTATTATATTTTGTTATGGATTTAATTTTGGCGCCTCACGCATTTATATTATTTGATATTGGGATTTTACATGGTTAATCAAATCTTGTTAGGAATAATTTAGTATTTTGGTATAACTTGGTAACTTTTAGTAAGAAAGGGAGTAACAGTATTGTTAAGGGATTTTATTAAATTTTTATTAAATAAAAAAATGGGGGTTATCATTTCATCAGGGTATTTTTCCTTTTGCTACCTTTATTTGTAAGTTACTTTGTTAATGCGTAAACCGTTAAATATGCCATTAAGTTGTAAGCTCATTTAAGATTTAAATAACTATCATAAATAGGTCACTGTGACCTTAGGGACGGAGAAGAGTCCATATTTTTGTAATTTGAAACCCCTGGAAGCTTCCAAAGTGTTGTAACTGTGTATGTCACTAGCACAATTTTATTGTGTTTTATGTAAATTTGATTTGGCTGTGGAATATTTATTGCGAAAAATGTTGAAACTATTATTACCAAAATTTGATTATTGAAGTGTATTACAAAAATTTTTGAATCGAATTTTTTTTAATAAATTTGCCTGCTTGTGGAGATTACCTATTGAGCCGATTTAGCTGAAAGTTGTAAATAGTTATATATCAAACTGAGTGCCTGATATATAACTTGTACATACCCAGTGTATAAATCATTAGCTATAATTTTTAGGCTACTTAAATTATTGCATTTTCTTGTCATTATAATATTGGGTATAGCATTGGCACTGGGTGATATTAGATACTTCATTATAAACTTTGATATAGCCATACATTTATTATTGTTTTTATTACATACATTTATTATTGTATTTAAATTTTAAATCAAGTGGTGGTTGTTGTTATATTTATTTGTGATTTTTACTTGTATGCACTCCCTCCCATTTTTTATTCCAAGGTTTAGGACAAGTCTTTGGCGCCCAGTTTAAGAAAAGAAATTCCAGAAGAAACTCGGGCAAATTACTAAGAAGTCCGCCGAATTCCGACCTAGCCGTGACATACCAACTTCAGGAGGTCTCCCAAGGGGACAGCTTATAGTTTGATGGTGTTTTGTTATTTATGTGTTCTTTGAATCTAGTTTTTATTGTTAGTCCTGTTTCACATATATGCTTTGCGTTAGCGTCATTACAATTCTTGTATTTTGTTTTTCTTTTTCTTTGGTTTTGGATGTGTAAATTTGTGTGTATTTGGGGTGATCTGCTCGTAAAGTGTTTTTAGTTCATGTTCTGTTCGGTTCCATAGGCATATTATGTCGTTCATGTATCTTTTCCAGAGTATTATGTTTTTCGCTAGTGTCATGTTATGTATTCTTTCTTCTATTGTATCTAGTGGCTGATATTGCTGAGCTCATTGGTAGTCCGTCATCCATTTTATAACATTGATCGTTGAATTTACAGAAGTTTTATTCTGTACATAATCTTAGAAGTTTTTTTATATTGTCTGGGTTTGTTTTGTCT
Source organism: Adranes taylori (assembly GCA_009867245.2). Lineage (NCBI taxonomy): Eukaryota > Metazoa > Arthropoda > Insecta > Coleoptera > Staphylinidae > Adranes > Adranes taylori. Next base: position 956 of record WYDF02282693.1, on the reverse strand, counting down.
TTAATGTCCTTTGCTGTTATATTTTTTGTAATTTGTGGTGTTTGTTCGACTGGTACATTGTTATATAGGTTGGTCACATCGATGGATAATATTAGCGTGTCGGGTGTTATTTTTTTATGTATTTCAGTTATTAGCTCTTGTGTATTTTTTATTATACATTTTGGTTTGTACTGTATTTTTTCTTTTAATAATTGTGGTTATGTTACTGTGTTTGTTTTGTAGTTGTGAATACACCAATATTTAATTACCTTGCCGATTACAGTGTTAGATATAAAAAGTATCTAACACTGTAATCGACAAGAACTCCATAAACACCAGCTGACTACTAAGAATAACGAAGCAAAATATACAATGTACAATAACAAGGCGTGTAATATTTCATAACTGAATTACAGTAAGTACAATAATAATTTCACATAATAACTCAAACAAAACAACCGACAACCGACAAAAAGCAACAAATCAAGCAATAGATTATAGATGTAAACCTAACCTAACCTAATGTAATACTTTTGCAATTTAATCTGATGATGTCTAAAACCCGAAACCGGCTGTGAATAAAAAAATGTAAAATCAAGGAAGTACTTTTATTACAACACTAATAAAATTTGAAGAAGATATGCTATTTTATATAAATTTTAGTTAATTTATTATTGAAGTCTGTTAATAGTCCAAAACCTGATGCATTTAATATTGATCTATAATATATTATTTTCTCGTAAAATATGTGGTGCATGAAATTTTATTACAAGCGGACAACTAAGGAGCAACCCGTGGTCATCGTCTTTGTAATCCAACAGTACTGCATGTCTGATGAAAAATAGGTGCACGATTAATTAGTGTTTGGTAAGTTTATAGTATCGATGTAATCTAGTGACGCTATCTAAGAACAGATGCAATATTTATTATACCTTCCTATTAATATTGGAATATTTATTATTATTAATGTTTTAGTA
>WYDF02282682.1:0-16966 GCA_009867245.2 Adranes taylori | reverse complement strand
CTACCTGTTAAAACATGGTCAAAAACAACACTGATGCTAAAAGAACTGACTTTAATACCGTCATTTGGAGTGATTTACAACACTGATGCTAAAAGAACTGACTTTAATACCGTCATTTGGAGTGATTTAGTTTTATTTTTTATTTTTTATTTTTTATTTTTTATTTTTTGCATTAATAAATAATAAATTTACATTTAATTATTTAATTGTTTTTATCAGTTGTCGCTTTTTTGTTTGAGGTTGTTCGGCCGATAACACCTTAAATAGATCAATGTGGTTTACGTAGTACATTTCCAACTTTTGGTTTGCAACTGATGTGTACTGTCCGTATATTTCTTTTACAACTTGATTATTTAATGAGATTTCTTAGTACTGGCTTCACCAACCTCAAAACCAAAACCGGTATTACTAAAAGTAAAATTGACTCCATCTTTAGAACTTTATTAAAATTATTATCATAAGGTGAAAATGAAAATATAAGTTACAAATCAAAAGAAAATATTATTTTTCTTCTTGTCTATAGTCGATATGTTTCCGCCGTCATGTCATATCGTCGACTTAGTTTGGTTTATACGGCTACATATGATACAGTTGTATAATCTAGGGAAATTAGAGCGTGGTGAATAGAGATGGAAACTGGAAAACTTAACATAAGCTCTGCATATCAAAATATTTATTATATAATTAAACAAAATCTTTATAAGATTCACACTTGGACTGCACAATATTGAATCCACACGGATAGGTGAATTTAAACGAGTCAGAAACGTTGTTCTGTGGTTTTATGACAGTTGCTCCGACTCCCACTCCTCACTCGAAATGCAGTGCATTGCGACGCTATGTATCTTTTCCGAGTGGCTCTGACTCCTACTCCTCCCGTTGAGTTGTAGCGCACAAAGAAAACGAATGTTGCTTGCTGGTTGCCTTGGTAGGCAATTCTATAGGCATTCGTTTGTTGACTACATGTATAAAAATTTGTGAGTTACAAAACGCTAATCTGTCCGTCGTTGGATATTACGGATTCTTGTTTCTTTGTTTGATGGTTTTTCTGATTAGCTAGTAGTGACTATTATTACTTAATTCAAGAAAAATATGATTTAAGTTCCAGTAACTACCGCAACTATAGAACGGATTGTCTTTCAGTCCAATATTAAATAGATTGCAGCCCATCTAAAGCCCATGCCCATTTCTGAGTCTATATATTAAAGAAATTATGGCCCTATTTGCGATTCCAATTCCGAATGAACCAAGGAGTCCTTTGAATAATGGGATATGAAAAAGGTAGGATTTTAGTTCCGAAAAAAGAAAATTAGTGGAAATGCATGGGAACAACCGTTTTTGGGTGACCAGATTTGGTCATTCTGTCCTGTCCGCTTTTTTGTTACCGAGGATATTAGAATGAGCTGGAATCCAACATAATTGAATTTTCAAGTTAATGGCTGACACTTGAAGCTACCTGTCATGGATATCCAAGATCAGTTAACTATCTTTGGATTGGAGTAATAGCTAAACTTGTCAAAACATTCCATGACACTCATATTGTCTGAAATATTACTTAAATTCTATACATTTCAAGATACCGTACGAAAAACCTTGTTCATAAACGTCAAATTTTTCTGAATGTAGTTCTTAAGCGAGGAATCTTTAGAGTTCTGTGAGGAACCTTCAGTGTCATATAGTGACGTATTCAGAAAATTTACCTATGGGGGGGGGCGGTTTGGCACAAATATAAAAAACTGTAAGAGAGTATATTGTATTAATGTCAAAGAAATAATAACTACTTGTGCGAGGGTGGGGGGTGGAAGCCGCAACGGCCCCCTCTCCCTACCTACGCCGCTGGTGTCATAACCTTTAATTCCGGTCAAGTAAACACCTCTAAGATCCATCTGAGGTTCACCGGACTCCACTAAAATCCTTTGAACTACACTCAAATAGAATATTGTATTTTAACAAGTGTTATCATTTATAGAATTTGGAAGATGGCCGCAATATAGTTACCGAAACGTAGTTTTTTGAAAAATAAGAAATAAAACCTAAATCCCGTAATTTTCATTTTCAACATTACTCAAAAGTGATCCAGAATCAAAACAAATTCGATTCTAATATTATGTTACTACTAGAAACATTTCTATATAGATCACAGATAGAATAAAATAAAACAAAATCGCCGAAGGCAAATTAAATTAATTCTAAAATATTATTTCTATAATAAAATAAATCTACATTTTAACCTTCTCAAACCTTGACCGATCAAGAAATAAAAACAACATACATGCATCAATCTCGTTAGTCAAAATTTCACGATGCTCTAGGACCGTGAGAGAAGTCGCTTAAATAGATCGAATTGCTTAACCACTCATTTGCAAATTAATAGAGATTCTGCGCATGTGATTTATTATTTCTTCTTAACTAAGCATAAGACAATTAATCTTGCTGTTGTTGGGAATATATATCTCCAAAACCATTAAATTTTTTATTTCTTTATGTATGCAGATGTGATCATTTCTAGTCATAATATGAATTATTTTAGATTGTATTTATTATTTTAACTGTTTGGAAAAGAAGGTCAAATCCTATTAAGAAAATATTTATTTCTATCTCGGATGAGAATCTTACTATATTTGACGTTTGAAACTGCTTTATACGTTATACCGCTTTAAACAATTTTTGATCATGAGATTCGCAATGGAAATCACGTTTTTAATGTCCCCAAGACACAAATACAAACATTTTAACAAAATATTCATCTATATGCTATTTATATGTTTAGATGATTCAGTATCAACCTTCTAATTATCCCTTAGGGGTTTATATTACCAGCACAGTTCTATATTCCCTCGTTCTCTTCTACGTTTTGCAGATCCAAGACGTTTTGCGATCCTAAAAACTGCTCGCGCTCATGGCCGACTTATACGGGATCTTATTCTGGCCCCCTTTGGAACTGCGTTAGCATTAATTCGGAGGAGCCCTTTCTTTGGTTGGGGCTAGCTGGCCATATCATTCTTTAAAGACACTTTATAACGTAACAATAGTGTTATGTTAAAAATCGTCACATGGAATTGTGTGAACCCCAATTGGATAAATAAATTCTACTTCCAGTTAAAACACACTCAATGCTCTCGGAAGATGGTTGAGTCTTAATCCATGTTTTATTTAGGGTGTAGTTAAAATTAATAACAATGGATTTTTAATAAATTCATAACATATGAATGGTTTTTGAACACAGGAATGCGGAAATACGGGAACACAGAAATACGGGAAAACTGGAACACATACTCAGACCACATTTAGACCATATACATATGTCAGACCATATTTTGACGTAATAACATGTGAATGGTTTTGCAACACTGGAATGCGTGACCGCCGCACATCCGCGGCGACAGGTCACGGTAGTGCGGACAGCAGACTGCAAGCCGCGGCAATTAAACCATGCCGCTGGCCACGTCAAAGTCGAGGCAATGAAACCATACAGCTGACCGCGGTAGAGCCACGTTAATGAAATAATACCGTTGGCCGCGGCAATTAGACCATGTTGCTGCTCGTGGCGAAGCGGTAGCCGCGGTCGCAGGCTATGGTAGTGTGGATAGCAAATCGCAGGCCGCGGCAATTACTCCATGCCGCAAAGTGACGGAAATGAAACCATACCGCTGGCCGCGGAAAAGCTGCGGCAAAGTGGCAATTAGACCATGTGGCGGCAATTAGGCCATGTTGCGGAAATTAAACCATGCTGTTGCAATTTGACCATGTTGCGGAAATTAGACCATGTTCCGGCAATTAGATCATGGCAATTAGAATCGCTGCTCGTGGCGAAGCGGCGGCCGCAGGCCGCGGCAGTTTGGTCATTTAGTTGGCCTCAGGCCACGGTATTGCGGACATCAGAAGTGTCCGCGCCGTACGAAAGTATGAGGACCAGGTGTGGGGATAAACAACGTTTGCCGGGTCAGCTAGTATTCATAATAAAACACTATTGGCTTTAAAGTACTCTACTAACAACAAAGTAATTTAGTTTACAGACATCAACAATTATTGAAGATCTTTGAATTTTGCCAAATAATAAAACAAATCTAGTTACGGTTTATGCAGTCTACATAAATGTTAATACGGATACAACAGAATTTTGCTCTGATTCGGAAATAAATGAAACAACGGCCAAGCAACATTTAATTTATCATAATAATAAGAAAGTAATTAATATCGGATTGGTAGACTGACAATATAACAAAATATAGTACGATTTTTGATTTGCATTTATTTTCCACCCGAACACTTTATTCTCAACTTGTAAATGCAAAAGCTAGTAAGCAGCATTTAGATAAAAGTTAGTTGACTGATAGCTTGTTATTAAATGAAAATTAGATACATTGAATAAAATTATATACTCAGAATAAAATCAAATGAACTTTAGGTGTTTCAGTTTCGTAATCAAGATTTATAATAAAAGAATCGTTTATTTACATCTGTACGTCTGCCATTATTTTCACGACAAGAAAAATAATAAAAACGAAATATGCATAACCCACTGAGTATCCGCTTTTATATCTTCTTTCGTACCACTTCGGTAGAAGTTTAATGAATCTCAGCTCTGCTTATTAGAAAGCCTATTACATAATTTATTTTTTCCATTATCTCTTTCGAACAAAACTCATTCGTGTAAAGGAACTATATTCTCTTCCCCTTTGTTTCTAGTTTCTTGCGTCGCGGCTAGTTTTACCCCTCATCTATTAAGCGGTATCTGCGTTTTGACTCATTACGTGTGTATCTATTTTTTCAGATAAATATTTTATTCTCAAATTTAATTTATATAATTAAATGAAATCTACAATCGAATCTCTACAGTAGAATCCCAAGAATTGAAGACGTTTAACATTTTTGTCGTTACAATACTTTCCAGATTACACGACCTCCTTTACAAATTTCCGCATCTTGCTTTTTTGATTATTATAGCGTGGAAGTATCGGCATATTTTATTTCACCCGTCTTCGGGTTGTAGCATTGAAGTCATCCGCAGAAATGAATATGTGATGTTGGAGGACAGGTCCTGGAGCGAAAAGGATTTCTCAACACTCAAGTTAAAAGGGGAGAAGAATTACGAAAATTCTGAGATGCTACAGAAGGGCTGCCACAGGGCTCTCCTACTTCGCCTGCATTGTTCAATTTGTTTGTAGCCGATATCACCAAATTCGTAAAAGATGAGGGTTGTACTCCATTACAATTTGTGGACGATAAGGCGGTAATAACGTGCAAGAAAGGCCTACAAAGTTCCGTCAACACAATGCAGAAAACTTTAATCAAGCTGGTAAAATATTTTTCAAGATAGAAAACTAAAATAAAACGCTCAAAAAATAGAGATAATCAAATTCAGCACAAGAAAACCTACAACAGCTTATATAGCTTTGGAAGGAAATAAAACAAACTTCAAAGAAAAGCTACATATTTAGGAGTAACTTTTGATAGAACACTAGATTTCACGGATCACAGAAGCAGATGTGCCATAGCTCTAAAATCAGCCAGGAAGCTTTAGGTACTTTGCTCTAAGACACGACAACAAAATAACTGATAGAGCAAGAATAAAAAAAGTCTATCTAAAGAAAGAATAGACTTGCAAAACAAGCTAATTCGAATGGCACTGGACGCTCCATTCGATGTGATCAATAGAAATTTACGGAGAGGCACACAAGCTCCAGCCTTAGTTTTGATGGCAACAGAAAGAAGAGAAAACTTAATAGAAAGGCTCAAAGAGCAATTTATACTCTTAATATCAATAAGAACACCAAAGCGCATCATGTATTATTTCCAAAATAGAAGATGAGAAAAGAGGAAATGACAAAAAACTTCTAAAACATAGAAATGCTGTATTTTGTTTCATTTTGCATTACATGTAATATTACAATACATGTAATATGTTTCATTTTATCTATAAGTGTAGTTTCAAACAATTACTTCAATAACAGAAGTATTACATACACAGCGAGCGAAACCAAAAAGAGATACACAGTAACCGCAGGAGTACCACATGGATCAGTCCTGGGACCCTTGCTGTGGAATATGACATATGACGCTATTCTGCAGGTCAAAATACCCAAGGAAGTGCAAGTAATTATCCTCGCAGATGACACGGCACTAGTAGCAATGGACCGAAACATAGACACCATCAAATGGATGCTAGAAGAATCAGCTAAAGAGGTGGCAAACTGGATGAGTAGACATGGACTACAACTGGCTCCACAAAAGACGGAGGCGGCGTTCTTGTCTGCGACAAGGAGAGATAAATCCTGCAAGGAGAACCTCAAATTCAGCATACTAGGAATCACGGTTCCAGTCAAGCGCGAAATAAAATACGTAGGATTTATACTTGAGGCAAATCCGAATCAAACGGGCCATGTACTCAATGCGGTAAATAAAGCAGCGAATGTTGACAGAGGCATCATACGGCTAATGCCAAAGATGAGTGGTCCTGGACAAGCAACGAGGAGTGTGCAAGCAAGCGCGGTACAGTCAGCTCTACTTTACGCAGCACCAGCGTTTACGCAAAACACAAGGACGACACGAAACAGGGACTTGCCAAAGCAACAAGAGGAGTAAACTTGCGCAGCGCACGGGCATATTGAACTGTAGGGACCACAGTGATCGAAGTCCTCGCAGAACGAATACAATGACCAACTGGCAGAGCAGATGGGAGGGATACAATGCTGGAAATTGGACTAGGAGAATAATAGCCAACATCGGCTTATGGACAAGCAGAAAACACGGCGAACATAGCTAATGGCTGACACAGATGTTAACGGGACACGGACAATTACCAAATCTCAAAAGAATAGGAAAGTAAGATAACGACAATACCAAGCAATGCGGAGTCAACAAGGATGATGCTACAATGATAAGCTGCCCTGCTTGGGAATCAGAAAGAAAGGAGATGGAAAAAGTCCTAGGTGAAAATATCACAGAGGACCGAATAATGCAAAGAATGATGGAGGATTCAGAGTGCTGGACTGCAATGCAAAGCTTTTCGGCTAACATACTAAAAGCCAAAGTACAAACGGCAAAGAATCCATCGAACATGGAGACTACCGAACCAGCAAATGCTAGTGCTTAAGATGCTGCAGAAAGCAAACCACAAGTGAATAAGGCAAGTTCACCGCTCCACGGATGTGTCTACAAACAAGAGCAGAGCCCTATTGGTTGAGGTACCTCGGTGTGAACAAATGCCAATGTTGGTGATGTCCGCCGGGTCAGTATAGAGGAAGGTTTTTTTAGTGGGTTGGAGCCCCACATTTTGTACATCCCCATGGGGCTCGGAGTCCCATGGCTAAAGCTAACTATATCAAGAAATTAAACAAACATAGTAGCTTGAACATTTTTAGGACCAAACTCTTAAAAAAAAGTTTTAAACAGATCAAATGCAGTGTATATAAAACTTATGTTCATTTTTTATGAATAGAAGCTGCTTCTTCATCCATATACTTCCTTGACCTAAACGATTGTTGAAGAATAAACATAACTCACTATGCATTTTAACCATGCTAGATTTTATAAAACATGTATTTAACCTAAATGATGAATTCCGTTGTTCTACAAGAAAATATCAGCGAATTGTATTTAAAACAAACCAACGTAATTATTCCAACTAATAAAAATAAAATCAAAGGTTCTATGAAGCTAAGTTTAAAAGTTACATCAATCAATTAATTAATGAATACCAATTAAATAAAGAATAAATGGAAGTGCATTCGCTTTTATGACAAGCAAACATAGATATTAATTTTTAATAGGAATGACGGCATTTCAACCATTATTATAAGGGATGATCCGCATCCTCTTTATTAGGAGCATCATGGCTTTGAAAACCAAGCCTAACTAATTAATTGATTAATATCTTAATATTATTAATATATATGCATTTCCATTTATACTTTATTTATTTGGTATGCTAGTCCTATAGCTGCATAAACGAGAGAAAATAGGGTGGCTAGGGGTTCCATTGACTCTGTAGTTGTCTTCATTGCACTTAATATCTCGGTACAATGTTGCCTTAATCTTACATATTTCTCATACAAGGTGCGTAATCCATATATCAACAACGATCGGTATGCAACATTAAGAACATCAACTGCTATATGTAAAGCCGGTTGCATTCAAAAACTGATAATTCGTAATACGAATTTTCATTTCTATCAACAACCGGCTTGTAACTTAGTGAGTTAGGCTCGGTTTACAAAGCCTTGATGCTCCTAATGAAGAAGGTGCTGATGATCCCTTATAATAATGGTTTTTTAAGCAATTGGTGTGATTATTGATATTACGTATCTATTAACCCTTCATTAGGCGCGCTCAGTTTCGTAACATAATACGGTCACGCGGACTGAGAATCCGCACATGATTAAAATAAGAAAAACTGGGTCTAATAAGTTTTTATTGAGAATCCGAATAGTAACAAGTCTTATCTAGATAATTTCATGTTCATGAAGTGCATAATATGCAAATGAATGTGGCATATACATAAACTAGTGATCTTGTTTGCAATAATACCATGACGATCGCTTTTTCTTGCTGTCGCAATTTACACATCGACCTTTTTGCGGAAAAGTTGTATCAATTTTGTTCCTTGTTCCTGAATTCCACAAATTTCCTGAATCCGTTTTCTTCGAGATGTGCGCAAAGCTATAACTTCAGACTACTATGTGAGTGTTTCTGTAGTAAGGAAGATCCTAGATCTTGTAGAAATTTGTGGCGTAAAATTTTCTGTGTTATTTGCGTTATAAATAATCTGAATTAATTTCAGCTGTGTTTAGGTAAGCGTAAAAAATAAGCATATGCCATCTTCTTGTTCATCTTGCACAATTGTAAGTGGCACAAAGTTTTTCAACCACATCAACGCCTCCTTTTATCATACTGCACATTCTCAGAATATTAGGCTTACGTGCATCTCCTGTCGATACGTTAATACTGTCATCTTTATGCATTCTTGATCCTAACAATACGACCTTACTCTTTTTAGGACAGTATGACACCAGAGGACATTCTTTTTTTTTAAGGCAAACACACTTGATTTCACGGGACGACGACCTTGTATCAATTCAGGCGGTATTTCTCTTTTATTTTTCCTAAGGGTTCCCACAACAGTTAATCCAAAGTTCTCTATCATGTTATTAATCAACGGAAAGCTCATGAACCTATTATCCAAAGTTAGGTTGCTGCCGGAATTCTTGATAGGTTCAACTAACCGCTGAACAACGAAGCCTGGGGAATTTTTCACAAAAACTCGTCCCTCAGGTTGATGCTCAAGATACACTTCCAGATTAGCAGTATAGTATAACTTAGCTTTTACGGTTTACTTGTTACAGAATTAATCAAAGCTGGATCGTAATTTGTTTATAATTACTATACTGCTTTTTATATTTTATTCTGTTTGTAACATAATTTGCTCTCGCACCAGATCCAGGGTTGGGTTAGGAATTAGTTTGTTCTAATTTGTATAATAAAGTACGTAGTTTCTTATATGATAAACAAAGAAAGGCAATACGTTTAAATAGTTTAGTTTATTGTTCTAGTATTTATAATTGCAAATATATGACTCCAAGCGCGGTTTTTAAATGACTGACAATAATGTTGATTCTAAATATAATTCAAAATTTGTTAGGCTGATCCATTTCTCTTATTCAATTAAAAAAAAATAATAAAGAGTGACGAACTAAATATGATTTTCGTATTTTATGTATTATTTGTCAGGTATGACTACGGTTCTGGAATGAAACTTCTCTTCTGTACCAACGGCGTTGGATTAAATAAATTATTCTTGGTTGAATAATATGTAGATAATGATCGAATGGAACATTGGCGATGTAGATGCACTGTTGGCGTAGGATTTTCGTAGATATGCGCGCAGGTGTAGAAATGCATTGAAACGTTCTGAAAATTGGGTTTTTGTTGATGAATAATGATGCTGAGGATATTGACTAATAATTTGCGTTGACGGAATGAATTTTACCTCTGCCGAAGTATTGAAATTGGCGTCGGTGATGTCCTCGTTCTAAGTAACGTCTTCTTCTCGTGTGACTCTCCATATCTTGCATCGATGTCAAGGATAATGGTAAAATAATATGAGAATAAGAGTAGAAGAAAATGATAATTATTGGGAATAGAAAGATTCAGCAGAAGATGTGTCGTCTGATATTTAACCTTTCATTTGTTACGTAGAAGTTTCGTAGAACTTTTTTTTACTTATTACATTCGTAGATTAATATATTGTTTGAATATTTGAAATTTTACTACAACTCTTTAAGATCAGATCAACACTGGCTGCGATCATTCTCGCTGACCAAAAGGAATTGACTAGATCTTATTTTAGAATTATAGTCTTGAACTGGCGTGATTGGGTTCCCACAGCCATCCAAAGACAAGTCGAAAATTGCATCTAATTGGATGCTGGTCTAGAAGGCTTCCTTTTATGCGAATTTTCTGGCAAGGGAAGCATCCGTTGAGCTGTAGTGTTTTGCATAAACCGATGGTTTTCGACGGTGGCTGCCGCAAAAAAGGCGGAGTTCGAAAGAAGCCTCTGCTACAACATTTTTAGGAAGGTTATACTTCCGGCCAATCAAAAGTCTCTTCCTGATACGTTAAGAAAATGTAAGGATCAAAGTTGCATTATTTTGTTGACGGTTATCTAGTGAAAATCCAAGTAGTGGTAATTTCAAAGTATCTCATAGAAAAACGCCTCCCTCAAAAATACGTTAAAAATAATATCCAATCAGAATGTTAAGCGCCAAAAGGGTTACCAAACATTCAGCTTAACTAACATTCAGAGAATTATGGTAGGATGAAATTTCCTGCCCACACTTGCATACGCCGACAAACGACAGCGTCATTTTAAAATGATAATCATAAGAAAACTCGTTGGCTATATCGGAGACGTATATATCTACATCAATGAGAGCCGCTGCCGTTTCGGTAAGTACAAAGATTTTGAGGTGATCGTATACCGCTCGCTTCTTATTGGCGCGTAACTGATCTGATGTTTTTATTTGTATAGATGTGTGTATGTTGTAGAAGCTGACGATCTTGCACCTTAACTGTTTTCTTTCTGGCTTTTATTTACATATTAAGATTATACAGGTGGTTTTATATATATTTCTCTTTTTAATTTAACTAATTTACTTATGATTAATTGATTGATTAATATATATCAGATTACATTTCATTATACATTTTATATTTCTTTGATCAATTATATTAGTCAATTTAGATATATATTATTAGAGGATCTCATTTAATTTATGATTTATTAAGGAATTGCTTATTACGATTATTAATTAATTGAATTAATGAGAGTCCGATATAATAGCGTCGCATAGAGCAAATATTTTTATGCCATACTTGTTAGATTTGCTTGGGATATATTGGCTAAAACCACACTTGCCTCTGAATGCTTCAAGTTTCTCGTCAATTGTAACATATTCTAAAAGGCTGTATCCATTTCTGTTATTGGTGACAAATATGTCAAAAAGTTCTCTCACTGCTGCCAATTTATCTTCTCTCACCCTTACACCGCGTATAGCTTTGTCATCAAATCTCAGACTGCGCAATAAAAATTGGAATCGTTTTATTGACAGTGAGTCGAAATATTTTAATTTCTCTACCATCGATAGCCCATAAATCATGTAGGTTCATGTGATTGGGTTTATAGGTTTCAGAAATATACAAAAGACCGATGAGTGCACAGTATACGTTGGCAATTACTTGAGATGTTTTGAATAAACTTGTTTTTATTTTCCACAAGGAGAGTTATGATCTCATCACCCGCGAAGTAATTCAAAATATCCAAGGCTGATTTCAATTTTTTTGCGACATCCTTAGGACTTGGTAATGTTGTATTTTGTATATCTGATACGTTTGTTTGTTGGAGGTATTGTCTGCAATAGAGTACCATCTTTGTCTCTGTAAACACTTTCTTCACGTTTCAGAAATATACAAAAGACCGATGAGTGCACCGTATACGTTGGCAATTACTTGAGATGTTTTGAATAAACTTGTTTGTATTTTCCACAAGGAGAGTTATGATCTCATCACCCGCGAAGTAATTCAAAATATCCAAGGCTGATTTCAAATTTTTTGCGACATCCTTAGGACTTGGTAATGTTGTATTTTGTATATCTGATACGTTTGTTTGTTGGAGGTCTTGTCTGCAATAGAGTACCATCTTTGTCTCTGTAAACACTTTCTTCACTACCAGGCTGATCATCATTTTCACTATATTCAACTTCGTCCAGTTCTTGTTCCGATTCACTATCACTTTTCTCCTCTACGTGGTCTAGTTTATCCTCACTTTCCTCATCGTTATCTCTTCATTTTTCTTTTCCGTCCGTCTCCATAAAATATTCTTCTAGCTAACTTTTCTAATCTCGCCTGCTCTCTCTCTCTCTCTCTTTCTCACTCGTATTCCCCCATGATTCTATGAAATATACAATACTACATTAGAATAGTATTCACATTAATTCTAATGTAGTATAAACACAAAACCAGCAATATCCCAATTAGACATATTGAATTACAAGGCATAATCAGGTTGTGAGGTGCTTGCATTTATTTATGGCAAATAAGTACGACTTCAAACGGTCTACGAAACTAAGGGGCCATACTGTAAAAGAAGTAATGGAAAACGACTATGCGGAGATCAGAGTGGACACAACCATTAGAACAGATGTCAAGGTTGATAATAATAGATCTGATATTTTTATTTTGGACAAGAGAGAGATAAAGAGAGAGAGATAAGAGAAAGAGAGAGATAACATTAATAGAAGTCGATATAACCAGCCCTGATATTATCAGTGTAACCAGTAACTGAAAACGAAAAGTGAAGAAAGCATGATCTATTAGTAGGTGAGCTTTCCCTTTATAAACCTAACTAATAACGTTATACATCCAAATAACTTTAATTAGGGTTATTATTATATTATATGTTATTAATATATGTTTATGTACTTATTGCTGAGCGAAAATGGGAAATTTTCGTGAAGAAGAATTTATAAAACAAACAGGCACGTGAGATCTGTCAGTTCGCAAACCGATTTCGAGAAAATGTGAGGAACGACTGAAGAGAAATTCGCCATAATATACACAAATACGAATCTGTGCGGACTTATAGTCCGCACGCCCCCAAGGAAAGGTTAAAAATTAATAGTTTGCTTGCCATAAAAGCAGATGCACTTCCATTTAATCCATAATGCAATTTGAATTTATTAGAAAATATTTTATAGACTAACCTGCTTGGATTTAGATTATATTTGGTTCAACCCTTCATTTTTCGTTACGTGGCAATATGTAAAATGTATGTTTTAATACGAGAGCATATTCCAAATTTAAAATCTTGTGTTTTAGATATGAAATTTAAAAAGAGTAACGTAAATATAAATTATTCGTTTTTTCTTCATTTTTCACAGTACTAGGTGTTATTAAAATAGATAGATAAACAAAATTATTAGCGAGCTTTAAATAAATTATACACGTCGATAAACATTATAAAGAATTATGTACTAAGAACAACAAAAGTCTTACACAAATTACATGGATTATAACAATAATAAGGCATTGTTTTTTTAATGTGTGCGTTTTGTTTTAAATGTTATGCATCTATTTCACATAAAAATATTTATAAATGCCTTAAGAGGCCGAGGTTAAATACGTGTGCCAATGTAGTTTAAACATTTTCAAACCTACTTATCACTCAGGAAATATTAAAATTTTTATGGGCATTTAACGAAATATTAAACTAGTAATCGAAACAAAAGAGATACAATACAAGTTTAGTAATTGGTTGCAATATCTTTGATATCTCCGAGCTCAATTGCACTTGAATAATTCGATCACATCAAATGATCGCATAAGTTTACGTTTATATATATAGTAGCTAAATCAACCTATGAAATGAAATGAACCTGAGTCTGATTCTGAGTCTGAGTTTCCGTATTCCCGCATTACGCCCGTGACTTTTCCGTGCCCAGCGATATGGCCTAATTGCACGTCCACGAAATATAAGAAAATTCGTGGACATGATCGCCACCCCATCTTTCATATACTGGAAGTCCTATGTTTTGTTACATCTTGCATAAAATAAAAGTTGAACCTTTTAGTTTTGACTGTCACCTTTTAAGTCGTCTATTAAATTCAATTAGCGCAATAGTGTTTAGGGTAAACTAAACAACATTACTCTAACCCATGACTCGATCCCCATATTTGCCTACGGCCGCCCTTGACTTACATTTTCCACGTATTTGCCTACGGCATGCGTTAGCCTTTGTGGTTCCCAGCACAAACTGCAAGGCAGAAGGTTCCAATCTAGTCTAGTATCCGCCGTTGGGAGGTTTCTACTCACTCCTCTTCCGCCATTCCCAGCGTTATACCTCGACATTTCGCCCGTAACCCTAGATAGGGTCCCCAACTGAACTTAGCCGTTATCGGGGTAACGTTGCCCAGGTCCGCCACGTGGAGGCGCCAGTTGAGAATCGCGCAGATGAACTCAGAGAAGATGACTCTGTTGTCCCCGGGGCCGGATTAATGGTACTGTATAGTCCAATACCAAACCCAATAATGACGATCCACATGTTGTTTTGACCGGACATTCTTTGGGGATTTCCCTTTTATTTTTTCTCCCCTTCCTAAAATGGTTAGTTTGTGTTGAGACGGACTTACTTATATTTAATTTATATCGACAATTTATATCGACAATACAAACATTGTTTAAAATATGTCATTTATACAGATTTCAAATATTAAAATTATATATGTACTTAGGAATTCAGCATAAAAGGGATACATCTACAGAAACTATAAAAACATATTAAAAATATATACTAAAATCGTAAAAGCTTGCAGCCCATCAATTAATGAAAAAACGAGAGGGATGTTACTCGACAAACGAGAAGGGAACTATCATTAGAAAATAATAGTTTCTTCGACAAGATTAAAAATATACCGTATTGAAAATTTGAAAGATGATGAAATTCTCTACATTTTATATTTGAAAAAATGTTTGAAAAAATAAACAAAGGTGCAGTTATGTGGCATTGCGTAAAACTTAAATTAAAAAATTTTAATTTCCATGAAATGATGGGATCTTGGAAAAAGTCACGACATTTCATTTATCTGGAAGACAACATAATTGAAAATCGACAAATTTTATACTTTTCGAAAAAATGAAAGAGAGGAACCATTGTACCTTTTTCTCGACTCAATAAAACATACAAACCCATATGTTAGATCGTTAGATAATGCTTAAATACGACTATAGTACTGTAGGGGTTTCATTGTATCGATTCACATTTTTTTCTCGACTGTATGGACTGTAAGTGGTGGAGTGCATGTACGGTACATAGTTGAAAAACTTATTTTAGGACGTTCCCGAAAAGTGACAAACAAAAGTTGTACGACTTTTAGTTTTTGAGAAGTGAATTTTTTTGAAATCATTGTAATCATAGTTTTCAGGACATTTTTAGACATTTATATATATTTCAACAAGTGAAGATAGTTGAAAAATTATAAAAGACACTTTATGCTATCGTTTATACGTAAATACAGTTTTGTACACTTTTTTTCCAAAAAAGCAGGTCACTAAATATTTTGGCCCACTGGCTATGTGCACTTTACATTAATAATGTAATTGACGTGGAAAGTAAAACAGATAATATATTTTGCAAACATACTATGATACAGTATTAGTTTTAGATAAATCTTGTACCATACAGAAAATTCTTTAGAGTTTGGCCTCAAAATTGTGAAGGGTTGAAAAAGTTGGTTTACCCCTATCTTCAAAAAATCTTACTTTTTGCTAATATTTATATAATTTAAACGTGGAAAGAATCATTTTGCGCGTTTTTATAAAGCACTATTTAGTTTATACAAAAAACCCAATAATCACCTATTTCTTGGCTTCCTGACTAGACATGACCCGTCAAACGCGATTAGGCTTATCCCTCTCTTTTTAGGAGCAACATTTGTACTGTTGAATATTTTCCATTTCTGAAAACCGGAACCGAGAACTTTTATCTCATAAAATGCTTGTTTTATAAAATGCTTATTGCTTTTATAATTATGATATAATACAATATATAAATTAAATATATTATATTTTATTGACCGTTAGAAGAAAGAATAAAAAATTGTTACTCATGCTAACAGTGAAAGGTTATGTATTAAAATCACGAAATGAAGAAGATCCGCGTTTGTATTTCCAACAACTTAAATGTCATTTAAGAAGTTAATTTTATCGATACACACTAATAAAATTGCATTTAATATCAGCAGGAAAATTATTGTTTCCTTGTTGGGAGAAATTCAACGAGACAGGAATTAATAAATGTTGCACACATTGCAAAGCTTTGAAGAAATTAATTTACTGTTAAAAATCATTCAGCAATTTTTTATATCCTTAAACAATATTTTTTATTAGAAAGAAATCAAATTAATCCTCTCCGACGACAACAAAATCCTGTAGGACTGAATAACTGACATTGCGCTAGAAGATTCGAACTAGAAGAGCGAACGTTCAATACTTAGGAATAATTTAACCTTGAAAAGATTGCACTGCCTTAAATTTATCCATCCCTATGAACGCTCAAAAAATTTTTGGATAATTTATAAAACAAGCCTTTATTTTGACAGTTTCAATTATGGAATCTGCTGCTTAACAAATGCGTGGATGTAAGCTCCAATGCTAAGCTAAAATGCAGTTTTAGAGTAAATTCATAGTTCATTTACTTACTCCAATATTTGACAGTATTTAATTTCAGTAAATACGATAATTAAAAAAAATGCTATCATCTAGCCAACAAGTATCAAATTATAGCCCTTGCAAGGTTCATACTTATTCAATCCCCTTTTTCTTCTTTCCCTAGTAGGTAGATAGATAGATAGATAGATAGATAGATAGATAGATAGATAGATAGATAGATAGATAGATAGATAGATAGATAGA